>NJDD01002951.1:16471-61888 GCA_002245505.1 Calephelis nemesis
TCCTGTAATGAAATCTCGAAGTTTATTAACCGAGACCAAACAAAACGAGAAGGTTCTCAATTAGGCCTGTATATATTTTTTGTATGTATTTTCACCGATTTCTCCGCGGTTTCTGAACCGATTGACGTTATTCTTTTTTTGTTTGATGCAGAATAGTTTCAAATTGGTCCCATAAAAATTTGATTCAGATTGACTTATTAGTTTCCATTTTACGAGCATTCTTTACCTATTTTCACCTGTCCTGATCTATATTGATAATTTGGTCAAGGGGAGACTCGATTAAAACCTTACCTGAATAATAAAACATACAAAAATAATGATTTCGAGTCGACAACATGACGTATTCGCAAAATTCGGATTATTGAGTATTTTTTTGAAATTCTAAATGTGTTGACAGACGAATCACAGTCGCCATTTTGGATAGTTCATAAACGTTCCGTTATGTACTGACTCTTAGATACGCCTCGCCTTTAACACGTCCCTTGCGTCGCGCCATAAAAGTACTGTGACTGTGTAAAATGAAACGTCTTGCCGGAAATATTGAGTGAAAGTTATCAAAATCACAGAATTTATAATAATACTTAAGTTCAAGACAAATTATCTATTTTTCTTCACATATTTGATATTTTCCATCGTCGGCGCTTGGTAAAACTTCCAAATATGCATATTTTTCATCAGTCATTGACGTTTCGCGAAAATATTGCTTTTGATACTTTTCTTATATACTCTTTGTTCTAAGATTGGTCAATTGCAATAAAAGTCATAGAAAAAAAGTACTAAACATAACCATAAAAGTGAAAAATCTATTTGACGCCATCAAGAGAAAAGATGGTCGTAATTTTTTAAAAATTAATAAATTCCGTGTTTATCAATATAAGTGTATTACATTATCTATACATAGTATAAAGCAAAGTCGCTTTTCGCGTCTGTCTGTATGTATGTATGCTTATATCTTTAAAACTACGCAACGGATTTTGATGCGGTTTTTTTCAATAGGTAGAGTGATTCAAGAGGAAGGTTTATATGTATAATAACATGCTTCATATATTAGAAAACCACTGATAATTTCAAGATTTCTAATTCGAAGTCGTAAATAAACATATTTTTTTTCGCTTGCATTGCAAACGCTGGCTGAACTCTACGAAATAGATCAAAATAATGAAGTAAGTATTGTTTACCTTATAAAGGTCTACAAAAAAGTTCGCGATGGTATATGTTTATCTCTTAGGGATAACTTATAATAACCAATTTTTATCCTTTACTTTTTACGAAAAATAATGGCTCATTTACGAAGCGATTTAAAGCAATACAACATTAATCCTTATCTAATTAAGTATCTTAAGTAAGTTTTACATTTAATATAGAACAATATAGCCCGTTACAGTATGTAAATTAAACGAATAGTTTCGGAGATATTACAGGTTTAAAATACAGGGACATGGCGATTGCGGCGGTACCGGCTGGCCGCGGTGCGTGCGCGACGAAGCACGCGTTTTTTTCTTAGGACTGTAATTTACAGCGATCGCACGCATTTATCGGAGCTCCCTAGCGAGGGAAATAACAAATTTAATAAAAACGTGCTTTTCAGCGCGACATTTTTATCTAAATTGTATTTACGTTCGTAATTTAATAATCCACACTAATATTCTAAGTGCGAAAGTAACTCTGTCTGTCTGTTACCTTTTGAAACTTTGAATTAACGCTTTTTAGTACAAATAATGAAACACGTATTTCAGGCTTTTTCGAAATTCACCCCCATTCGGGGTTAAAGTGGGTATCTAAGTTTGTATGGGAAATTTAATTCTATTGAAATATTTTGCGTGACACTGAAATAATGCTCTGAAAGAAATTATGATATACATAATAGCAAAATTGGTTAAAAATCCCCACTGCCCTACTAATAACATAAATGCGAAAGTAATTCTGTCTGTCTGTCTGTCTGTTACGCTTAAATCAGTAAACCTCTTTGCTTAAAGTAAAAAAAAACTTTAAAAGTAAACAGTAAACTTTTATTTGTTTTTTTTGTTGCCCGGACCAGAAATAGAACCCAAGATCTCAAGAAGTAATTCCGAAGACGGACGGTTAGACCTCAGAGACGATATGTATATTTCTAAAATTTCAAACATAAAAATTTGTTAGAGGTTTCCATAACTTAGCTTATACAATTTAATTTCACAGGATATGCCGAAGTGCAGATAAAACTGTAAACACAATAACGTATTCCTACTATTTATCTGAGGTGAAATTAGAAAAGAGAAAGTGTATGTTCAGTTTTGACGGCAAAATTGCTGAGTTGATTTTAATATTTACAAAAAAATAGATGAAACTTTGGATAGCGATATAGGCTACGTTTTATCTTAAAATTTTAACGAGCAGTGTTGGAGAGCTAAATATCAAATTAGTAGACTACGCGGGCGAAGCCGCGGGTAACAGCTAGTAGTATATAATATTGACTAATTACACTCATTGAGTGTAGTTAGTCAATTCTGGTGGCATTTTGTACAATTTTGTTCAGTAAAAGTGCAATAATCATGAAAAAATTACTGTGTCGGTGCCAATCCGATTTATTACTTACTTGTAATAGGTATAATTATTAGTTCAAGGCTTGGCACCGACTTCAAACCTATTGGTAAATGGCAAATGTAAATAATAGGTAGTATGTACTTAATATTCAATCTATATTACTATTAATTAAGATTAACCTCACTGGCCAAGGGGTTAGCGTATACGCTTAACACCACCAACCAACCACGAGGTTTGGGATAGATTCCCGACGGGGACAGGTATTTGTGTTATGAACATCTCAATGTCTGGATTTTCGGGTCTGGGTGTTAGTTAAATTTATTCTAGTAGATATTTCCATATTTCTATGTATTAGTACCGTTGACTAACATCCTTAATAGACTTATACAATTTGCTGACTTTCTCGTTAGATTGAATTTGTGTAATTTATCCAAAGGAATCAATATAAGTCATTGGTCTGTGTAATGGCTCTATGGACGGGCCGAGTCGCTAGGTGTGAATATATTCAGTAGAGAATTAACTAGAGTGAGTCTGGAATGAGTACTGTCTGGTTGTTGACGGGTCCAAATCGAATAGGTTCGTCGAATAAGGGACAGTGCTCCACTCCAGTAATTTACTACTTTACCGCTAAAATATTTATGAATAATTTAGATTATTAAACTTTTTCCGCGTGTATGTACTACACAGTGTTAGTGATCGATCAAATCATGCAATGTAACTGCAAGAAAGTGAAATTAGTTTAATGTGAACAGTTGCAGTTTGATTTGCACCTGAAATATCATTTGAATAAAATAAAACTTGTGTTGAGATTGGTGAGTGTGGGTTTGGAACGTATTCTTACTGCGACTCTTCTTGCGAAAACACGCACTAACGTTAGTGCTTATTTTTCTTGTATGTAATAAAATAGCGAACAAGTTCACGGTCCTTGTGATAGTAAGAGAAAGCCGTGTCCTATATATACCATAGATGTTGTAGGTGCGTCGCCGTCTTGACACAGCGGTAAAACTACTTGTACAAATGTACACTGTAGGCTAACACCCGGACCGGAATATGGCACTGTCATTAAAGCGTAAGGAATAGGTAAGACGGTGGATCCCTACCAGGGCTAGTAACTATACGGCACTCTAGGTCCAATGGCCTTTTTGGTAATGACCTTCGCTCGCCTCCACCGAGCTGGCTGGCAGGGATGAGGCAGGTAGTTAATTCTACACAGGAGACCCGGACCAACGCAAATTAAATTGATATATAATGCCGTTTTTCGGTTTTTATTGCCAAATAGGAAGTGTTTCCACACAACTCTATCAAATTGCTAGAATCGCGATGTTATAGAAATACTAAGCAGAGCTACTTGAAAGGAAGTGAGTTGGCCTTCATTCATTCTTAGAAATGCCAAAAATAATTTTTGCTGATGGGTAACAACATACACATATTTTCTGTAAAGATAATAACGGTGTTATAGCAACACGATAAAGCTATTATCAGAACATTGGGTAATAAATAATACATAATGTTTAATATCTGCTACGGATATACTCCAGGCTCTACGTATACGTACTAGCTGTCGCGACTGTGTCGGCGTAGAATGTACCCACCAAAAACATTAATGTAAAAAGGACAGCCAAGTTCAATACAAAAATTATGCTTGGCTGTGAACTCCGCCGCAAAAAGAATGGAAATCTTAATGGGTGAAAAGTTCTATGCAAAATCCAAACACTATTACAGTAATTGTTTGTACAATATAGACATTATACGCACAAAACTAATTGTTAGTGTTTGTCCACTAAATTAATGAATGAAATAGATTTTCAGAAACATAAAAATAAATTCTTATCTTTTCCAAAAAGTAGAAACGTCAAATCAGGTATTAATCAAAATTTAATTAAAACATTAGAAAAACCAAAGATGACATTTGCTGAATATAAGCAAAACTTAGAAAAACTATTGTCATATAGAGTAAATACAGTTTTAGCATATTATTGTAATAGTTTTAAAAATGGGACTATACCATATTATTTTAGTTTGAAGAAAGAAACTTTTCAAAAGTGTAAAGATCATAAATTAGTTCCAGAGACTACACTAAAAAAAGGTACCATACCTTACTACTTTTGGCAAAAAATAAATAAAAATCATTAAATGTAACTAGTGATAATCAGCTTTCTCATTTATAATTTTAAATTACTGCATCAAGATATTGCTGGTGCATTAAATAAACGAGACTACCTTCAAGCTGTTATTAATAAACTCTGGTACTCTCTGGGTAAAATAGATGTCACATGTCTTTCTGAAACCTTTCTTAAGTAAGGTTCTGAACAAAATTTTAAACTGGATGGTTACTATACAGCTTCACCTTTCTCTTGCAATAACCAGCGTCGTGGTGGCACCTGTGTATTAGTGTGTAAAGATCTTCATTATAAAACTTTTGATTTACAAATACACATACCATATTCTTTTGAATGCTCTGCAGTTGAGATAATAAACTATAATTTAAGAGTAATATGTATTTATCGCATTCCTAATTCAAATGTAGATGTTTTTCTTAATAAATTAACTACACTACACTACATTAAAAAATTATAAAAAGAAATTTGTTTTATGTGGAGATTGGAACGTAGACCTTTTACAACCTACAAATACTTACAAAAATTTAATGAGCCTTTAAAAAATAATAAGTTTTGTCACCATATCTTAAAACCTACTAGAAAAGATGCATCATGCATGTTTATATATAATTCTTAGTTCTTAGTTTATCTGACCATGAAACTGCATAGAGTATACAAGTAGACGTTAAACCAGTGTCACTTTGTAAACCAAAGCGTACTTCTTGGTTTGAAACAAAGCGTCTCTTTGGCCAAGAAAATATTAACAAATTTTATGAACGCATGTCATCTTTAAGTTTTAATGAATTTTTATTTATTGATAATTGTGAAGATGCCTTTAATGAATTCCATTATACCTTGAGTTTGTGAAACGGTGGTAGTTTACGATAGACAGGGTTAAATTTAATTATAGTTTTTAAATGTTTTGGTAATAAATAATTAAACTACTTATAAATATAAATATAATTGGCATTAAATTTAAAGCATATGTAACTATATATTTTTTTTATAAATTTAAAAATATTTTCACACCAAAATATAGTAGAATATGCTGATATACTTAAATATTTTTGTAACATCTCATTTACACACATATTCTGCAAATAATTTTCTTTCTTTCTCTATCTTTCGAAAACAGCACAATACCCCTAGTCTATAATTGTTGTCCTTTACTAAGTAAATACTTATGAAACTAAAACAACATTCACACATCGCACGCTTTGCTATTTGTTACAAAATAAAGCAAAAACGCTGTCACATCGACCGCTTGTCACTGCGGCCGGCGCAACCGCGAATTATATACTACTCAATAGAGCGGGCACTACATGGAGTTGAGTGTGCAAATTGTGAGGATCGCATTCTATAAATGGTTTCGAATTAAGAAAAGCTTACCGATTATGATTCTGGATGTTGCCGGGAGATTTGTTGGTCCATTTTTTTACCCCCACGCCCTTAGATATCAAGTAAATAGACTGGATGACAAAGTAGTTAGCCAACCTTTCTTCTAATTTTATACTTTGCCTTTCACGCTTCTCTTTCACTAAGTGTTTTTTAACATTCTTGCAACAACGGTACATTTCTTTCTTTAGATCTTTCATACTGTTATTCGACTGCAAACATGCTACATAGTCTAGCCAAGCTTTCTTCTTTCTTTCAACGGAGGCTTTTACCTCCTCATCCCACCATGCGTCACCATTCATAGACTTGTACTTCTTTGCACTCCCACATACTTCTTTCACAACATAAACCATACTATCTTTCAAAAAATTCTAACAATCATCCACGTCTAAGTCCGGTAGGCACACACTATCCAGCCTGATTTAGACTTGACTCTCATACATGCTTCCTACACACGGGTCTTGCAACTTTTCACTCTTAATCTTTTCAAGCCCTAAAATCTTTTAAATCAAATCTATCATACTTCATCATTCCTTTCTTCCTCATCATTCATCATTCCTTCTCCATGTATACGTATGTATATCCTTATGCTGAAACACTGTGTTAGACACAAGAAGATTTCTTTCCACATATAAATCTACAATATGCTTACCAGCATCATTCACTCTCTTATCGCCATAGGGTCATCCCCAGTTGCGCTCAGACGCCAGTGCCTCCACTGCCTAAACAGACCCCTAAAATCGGCTAGGAACAAAGTAGTGGTCCGTATTAATAGTTGGGCCTCTGAAGGCTCTCGTGTCCATTAAATACTTCCGGCGGCGACTATCAACCAAAGTCAAATCTATCATACTCACTTGGTCATTCCTTCTCCATTTATAACATTGTGTTAGACACATGAAGATTTCTTTCCACACATAAATCTACAATATACTTGCAAGCATCATTCACTCTCTTATCATAATAGGGTCCAAGAACGGCGACGTAACCGTCCCGGCGTTGCCCCCACCCAGCCATTCAAGTCACCACACATAATCACTTTTTCATTTCCTTCAACCATATCCAGAACAACCATATCCAGAACATCCATAACGGAATCCCAAAACTTTTCCAGGACATGAATGGACGACGAGTTTACCGGAGCATAGGCTGCTACCACAAAAACTAGCGTGACTCCCAGCTTAATACGGACCCAGTGCAGTCTGGGACCAACCAGAACATACTCTTTCAGGCTTGAAGCTAACGAGATGATAAAATGATACCTACCCCAGCGCTGGCGTGATCGCTCTGTGATGCACTAGACCACAGAGCCAATCTGCCACCGGGGAGATCAAAGTATCACTACCCTTTCGCTTAGTCTCCGTTACACGTAATAAATCCAGGCATCTCTCATCCATTACATCAATCAATTCATTCATCTTTGCTTCCATTCCACCTCTCACATTCCACGTGCCTATTTTACACTCTCCACTCCTCGATTCGTCTGTACGGGCTTGTCGTGATGGGTGGCGGTCCCCATCGGCGCAACTGCCTCTTTTCGCACCGAAGAGGGCAGATCGGTATGCGTCGCCTCCAGGGAACGCACTTACCCGCTCTGCGGTACTTTTTCGGGCCAGAATTGACGTCTTATAGACTGGCAGGGGTAAATGATCATTCTTACTGCTATTTTATGTAAGACGAATTCGTAAACCCATATATGTTTATAATCGGTTAAGCCGTTCTCGAGATGTGAGTTTTGTAACAAACTTCACTATCGATTTTTTCAATTGAGTTTAAAAAAATACGTACTCAAGTGTTTTTTTTACTTAAGTTACAATTTTTTATAAATTTTAAAGACAGAAAAAATTTCGCCCCAGACAGGATTTGAACCTGTAACCTTTCGTGTTAAGCCGACGAGTGCTCTAACCAATTGAGCTACTGAGGATTCAAGTCCCGTGGCGAAATTTTTAATTCCTTTCTAACCCGTTAACGCGGGTAGTTATGTCCTATAGATACACAATTCTGAGTACCCACCAATACTCCAGTAAAAAGTTAAATGAAACCATGATCTGACCAGTTTTGGCGCAATGAGTAAAAATGTGTTCATTAATACTTAAATAATGATATTATGAAAGAAATTTTGATTTAAATTAAGGGGAAAGGGATGAAAAAAAGGGTTGAAAATGCCTTTTTTTAAATAACTTAATAACGGTAGGAAATAGAAAAAAAGTTTCAAGTAAAAGTTGTAGAGAAAAAAATTCTACACAAAAAAGTTCCTCTTCACTTTTTTGTTATCTGCTTTAGTTTAGCTGCAAAAAATAAAAATTAAATTTGCTTTGTAATTAATTATAAAAACTTACTAGAATTATTGTTGATTTTTAGAATCAAAGCTAGATAAATTGCCCAAAAATCCAGCCATTTTTTTTTCAGAAGTGGGTACAACTTCGTCGCTAATGATGGATATCGGAAGGTAAATACAAAAGACAGTGGATAGTATGAAAGCAAGTTTAACACTGAGTCATACACGATACAGCGCTGATTTATATTGTGCGTTGCATACACATCATATACACTCGAAAAAAAAAATTGATGATTCAGATTTTTAATATAGTCAAATAATATGGAAGTAAGATACTTGAATGTACTAGCTCTCTTTTTTGCTTTTTCATTATCTTTTGCTGTTACAAAATGCTTAATATTAGCATAATAACAAAAATTGATTAACATTATTATACCATTATCTTTAGGCAACGTCTTTATTAAAACGTATTTGAAAAAAAAGTACGGGTTTAATCTATACTACTCGTAATAATTAAGAGAGAAGATTTCATTGTTTGTATTGAATAGGCTCCGAAACTACTGGACTGATTCCAATAATTCTTATTCCATTAGAAACTAACATTATCCCTAATAAACAAAAGCAAAGGAAAGGCCATTGCAAAATGCTTCATTCCTACGGCGAAACGGGTAATAGGGTAAAGGGCGACAGGGTATGGGAGAATTACCCTTCCGTGCTGAGATAGGTGGCGCTGTAGCTGTTTGTGTGTCAACTACGGCTTGAGCGACTGGGTTTTTATGCATTTTTCAATGGTTTCACAGACACGTATTATGCATACGTAACACAATTTTCTATACACACACAACACAACACACACACACACATAACACACAAACTCTTATATCAACAAAAGTGAACAAATTCTGTAATAAATTTTAGATTTTTATTTATAACCATGTATATAGTTGTAGGAGAGCGGAGTCGTCTGACACAAGTACTTAGTGCAATAGTTTTTTCTGTAAAATTTAAAATTAAATAAAAAATATTATTACTATTATAGTTATAAAAAATAGTCTCAATGTATGTGCCTTAAGAGAATATTCAGAACGTTTGCACCAAATGTCTTGTTTTTAAATGGGTAGATATACCAATTATAAAGAGGAAAGATTAGATTGTTGGTTTGTTTGTATTGAAAATATTGTTTTCATTGGAAGCCATCATTATCTTTGATGAACATACACTACAGCGCGACAATGCTTCATTCCCATGGAACAATGGGTATAAGGTTGTAAAAATTAATGTTCCGGACTTAGGTGCCTGTTTCACATAACTTTTAAACGGCTTAACGATTGGATTAAAGTTTAGTGCGGGTTTTTTGAATGTTTCCTGTGTGTTTTAAAATGCAATTGGATCCGGTAACAAGAGCTGCTGTCAATATATCATCTACACTGTAATGAAAAAGAGGAAAGATTTTTTTGTATGTTTGTTTTTAATAGGCGCCAAAACTGCTGGACCAATTAGATAAAACATTTCACCATTAGAAGCAGGCATTATCGTTGATGAACACAGGTTATGTTATTTCTGTATAAAATTAGAAATTTGTAAACCCGTGCGAAGCTGGGGCGGGCTGCTAGTGATGTATGTGAATAATATTAACACTTGTATAATATTGTTATAATATTTTCTCTCTTTATATTTTGTTACTGAAAGTAACAGTGAACGTTTTGGTTCTTCTTAATTTTCTTACGATACGAAAATTCGTTTCTTTAGTTTTCTATTGCTATCGTATGTAACTAAAATAATAGATGTATCTTATGTTCACGATACTTTACGTCACCACGTTTGTATTCATTGTACTTTATTATCCTTAAATATATTATGTTGTAACAAAATAGTGATTCTCTGGTAGCTCGTGTTACCGGACCCGGTTCACAAACCTACTTCATGAACTAGTCTCTCACAAAACGGGTTATTAAAGGCATAATGACTTCATTATTTGCAAATTATAAATATATCTACAGGTTGTCCCAAAAATAGTGTCTAGAGAAAATCCAGAGATAGGACACCACTTGGGGTATCCGAATGATGCCTATGTATGTTCTGCGATATTGCACAGTCATTACTTTTTTTATTGGTTTTGATTATTTTTTACTTGAACAAATTAAATAATTTCAAAAAAAGTAGGCGAGTTTTTAAGATTTTTGTTTCTGTATCTGGATAGCCCAGAGTTGCACCTTTCTAAAAATATGTGGAATGGGTAACGGAACTTTGTCCAATGCCAACAATTAATTATAGTTACTACAACAACAGAAATATGCCCTAAATAGCAATGTATAGTACAATTTTTAATCTGTACCAAAATGGCGAAAATCCATTAGCTCGTCTGTGCATGGCTTTGGGAAGATAATTTAAGCTCAGTAATCGCGGGCGCCCGTTCCCATTGTTGAAGGGTAAGTCTTGATTGATGATATGACTTATCCGATGTTAATTTACTTACTCTATACATTACACAGCGAATAATAAACAGCAAGGACAGACTAGATGCTTTCTAATGAAAAAAAAGTGTTGAAGCCTAAATGCTTTATTTTAGAATTGTCCAGATTACCCAATTCTTTGAACTTAAAAGCCAGCTTTTGCAGTTTCAAATTTTTTGCGTCTAACAATAAAAAAAGTATTAAAAAAGTTTACAGGAAGAAATGTTTAATGAATAGTTTCAAAAGTAAAAATCGTAGCAACTAAAAACAATGACTTTAGTGGGTCCACAATAATGCTATAAAAATTTGACGGAACGTGATTTCATGTTCTTTGTAATTTTAAAATTGTCAACTTAAAACCGTTTAAACAGTTATGTTTCACACATTCGTTGTGTCCAGCGTAAAGTCTCAGTAATTATTAATTCGACGTGCGTCTATGGCTCTGAGGAGATAATATACGGTCAGTAATGACGGGCGCCATTCCCATTGTTGAACGGTAAGTCCTGATTAATGATGCGACTTAGCCGAAGCTGATTTATATACTGCATACATTATACACTGTGGAAATACCTCATGATTTTTGAATGCTTTGTTTTCTATATAAATTTAGGCATTTAAAACAATACCCTACTTCATATTTCAAGGTCAACTATCTGTATGCTTATGGTAAAAAATATCTTTACGCCTATATTGCCGAAGGGTTTGGCAGAGGCACAAATAGGTCACCCACGAATAGCTGAAAACACTAAGTCCCACAATGTGATAGATGGCAAACCAGGCATTTATCCAATCCTAAGCAACGTCATTTATTTTGGAAATTGAAAATACACATTTTTTTTTTTTGGTGATCCTACCCGGGACCTCAAGAAGTCGAGTCCGTGTGAAACACGGACTTATAAAATAAGTATGAAAATATCGCTAACAATATGGTTATTTTTAACTAACTAGCAGCCCGCTCCGGCTTCGCGCGGGTATAAAATATATACATAAATCTTCCTCTTCAATCAATCTATCTATTTCCAATTTAATATTTACTCATAATACGATCATTAGTTAAGGTTTTTGGCACCGACTTCAAATCTATTAGTAAATGGCACATGTAAATAATAGGTAGTATATCTATTATTAATATTAAATCTTTATTCATCATCAGCCGGAGGACGTCCACTGCTGGACATAGGTCTCCCCCAAAGAGCGCCACAAGTCACGGTCACCAGCCGCTTGTATCCAGCGACTCCCCGCGACTTTGACCAGGTCATCAGTCCACCGGGTGGGAGGTCGTCCAACACTACGTCCTCCGGTGCGGGACCGCCACTCGAGAACCTTTCTTCCCCAGTGGTTATCGGTTCTGCGAGCAATGTGGCCTGCCCATTGCCACTTCAGCTTGCTAACTCTCTGAGCTATGTCGGTTACTCTCGTTCTCTTGCGGATCACCGAATTACAGACCATATCTCGCGAGAAACACCGAGCATAGCTCTCCATAGCACGCTGAGCTACTCTGAGCTTATTTAAGAGGCCCACATTTAAAAGCTAAATCTGAATTTCATATGTCATCACTGGTAACACACACTGGTCAGGGACTTTCGACTTTAGGCTCTGCGGTAATTTGGACAAGAAGATTCCCTTTAACTTCCCGAACGCTGCCCATCCGAGTTGGATTCGGCGGTCGACCTCTTTCTTGAAGTTGGATTTACCTAACTAAACAGCTTGACCTAGGTATATATAGTGATCAACAACTTCAAGAATTGAGTTCCCAACTTGAACTGGTATAGATGCAATATGAACATTGGATATTTTTAAAGAAAGAAACACTTGTACTGTTTTACTTATCACTTATAATTTATTACTTTGTTATTAATAACCTACCGGTTTCGCTTATACAGCATCATCAGGGCTAAAACTTAAACTTAATAACAAAGTAATAAATTATAAGTGATAAGTAAAACAATACAAGTGTTTCTTTCTTTAAAAATATGAATATTTGGAAGTTTTACGAAGTGCCGACGACGGAAAATATCAAATATATGAACATTGGACATGACTTTCGTCTTATCCAAGTTCATCCTAAGACCCACCTGTTGGGAAACTCTATCGAGGTCACCGAGCATTTTGCTCAAGACTTCCAGCGATTCCGCCATGACCACGATATCGTCTGCGAATCGAAGGTGAGTGATGTAATCGCCATTGATATTGATACCGAGTCTTTTCCAGTCCAGAAGCTTGAAGACATCTTCCAGTGCAGAAGTGAACAGTTTTGGAGAAATAACATCTCACTGTCTCACATCTTTCTGCAACTGGATCGGTTCCGAGCTCTGATCCTGTAATCGGACTGACGTAGTGGCTTTTTCATACAAACACCTCAACACTTCGATGTATCGATAGTCGATGCAATCTTTATTACTTTTTACTTTTGAAGTCGGTTTTATTAACGTAGTTATTTTTATTAAAAACTTTTTACTTTATTGGTTTGAGTATACTTAACTTAGTAAAAATTAACCTCGTAATAGGCAGGAAAGATCACGAAAAAATGCTCATAAAATAAAAACTAATGGGCCTACCTAAATTATTATTTTTTTTGGACCAATTAGAAGCTATTCCGCATCAAATAAACAAAAAGATACGTAAGTCGGTTCAGAAACCTCAGAGAAATCGGTGTACATACATTAAAAAAAATATTGCGGCTGAATTGAGAACCTCAGACAAACCACAGATGACATTTGCTGAATACAAAGAAAACTAAGAAAAACTAGTGTCGTAAAGAATAAATACAAGTTTAGCATGGACCAGTTAGAAAAATAGGGACTATATCTCACTGTTTTAGTTCAAAACAAGAAACTTTACAAAAATGTAAAAAACACAAAATAGTTCCGGATTTTATTTAAAAAAATACTACCTTACTACTTTAGACAAAAATATAACGAATTATTAAATACGATTAATAATATTCAGCTTTTTCTATAGTAACTTTATATAACTGCTTCAAATTCTGTAGAATTAATTAAAATCTTTTAATTAATTCTACAGAAAACACAAACGGGCGATATGTGGTGTTACATCCATGCAAACCACTTTTTAAGTCGGTCAAAATTTTGCCTTTACCTTGCTTATATATCTTGACTGTATGTGTATTTGTAAATAAACATCATCATTTGTTTCAAACAAATGCTGAAGTATTAAGAATTACACTCTTCAGAAATAGTAAGAAACTACATGTTCCTCAGCAAAAACTTATGTATATTGCAATTTGCATGTCCATTCGTATATACTCGTATAACCAAATTCCTGATAGTCTGAAATCACTTCCAGTAATAAGAATCTGTAAGAAAGTATTAAATACCAAGGTATCAAATTTTGATTTGCCATTAGAGAAAAAAATATTATAGTGTCAAAATTGTTTCTGTTATAGCATAAATAATTTAAACATATTTTAATAATAATTAAAAAGAAATCGTGATTGCCGAAGAGTTTGTTTTGCCGTTTCTTCTCCTGACTGACTAACAATCTCTCAATGTCTCCATTACAAATACTCTTGATTTACAAATACACATAATTTTTCGAGAACTGTGCATTTGAAGTAATAAACTATAATTAATTAGTATTATTTCATACTCCCAATTCAGATGTAAACTTTTTTATTTACAAATTTAAATTATTATTGTAAAATAATTATTATAAAATTCAATGAAAAAAATTGTTTTATTTAAAGATCAAAACATGGATCTGTTACAATCTAAATTACAAAAAAAAAATTTAAGCATTCTATGAATTAGTAATTTATGTCGCCGAATATTAAAACTTTGTAGGAAGTTTGCATGTTTAGATGTTATTGCTAACAATTTGGATAACGTTCGTTTCGGTGCTCAAGTTTGTTGATTATCTGACCATGAAACTGCATATAGTATACAAGTAGACAAAAATAGAATAGAAAATATTTTTATTTACGTTGGCCTTACAAGAGGCACTTGTGACAATAACTAGTGGTATTTTGTGAACCAAAGCGTACTTTTTGATTTTGAAACAAAGCGTCTACTTGGACCAGAAAATATTTTTTAAAAAAAGTGAATGCCTATCATGTGCAAGTAATTTTTTTTTTACTATTGATAATTGTTTAGCTTCCATTAATGAACTGAATGATACCATGAGGTTGTTTCATGTATTATGCTTTCAAAAAATTAAATAAAACATTGCAAGAAGCCTATTTAAAAACAAATGGCATTCCAAGAATATTTTAAAGTTTTGTAAAGTAAATCGACGGCTATTTTTAAATTGGCTTTATTCCCAATATAACAAAAAGGGAATTAAAATAACTGACATACGTTATAAAAAGGTACTATGAAAATGTATTTTAGAACCTCAGAAACACGCATCATTGAATTTTTTTTATGATATTGGAAGGCAAACAAGCAGACGGATTTCCTGATGTTAAGAAATTTATGCCGCCTAGAGACAACAAAGGTGGTAATGGTGCGTTGGCAACCTGAGGCCGGAATGTTAGGCCTCTCGAGCAAAAGTCAGTTTACCGGCTGCCTTACCCTTCAAATCGGAACACGTCATGACGTTATTGCGGCAGAAATAGGTAAGACGGTGATACCAATCCGGGTGAGTCGCCGCTAAACTCTACCACCTAGTCAGATGTCACGGTGTTAGTGACGGTAAGCCTATGCTCGCCTTTTACAAGCTGCCTGGCAAGGAAGGCAGATGATCTATTCTACAAAGAAGCCCGGACCAACACAGGGAAAATATATTGAACAATCTTCTAATAAAAGCAGAGCTTAATGGGATGTAATTAAAAGTTAATTTCAAAATAAATTGTCTGAGGAATGAACAGAACAAATTAAAATAAACAACTCAGAATATACTGATTCTCAAGCAATTTTTAATCATGTAAAAATCAGTCTTCTTCAACATATTTTAACATAATTAGCCTTATCTTAATAAAAATATATTTTGACACCAGGAGATGAACATGATATAATAAAGGTTATAAATAACTTGAAAAGCAAAAGCAACTATGATGATAACGATGATATAAAAACAATAATATTAAATAATGTTGCCAGATATATATCAAAGTCACTTAGTCATATAATTAATTTGTCATTTTCAGAGGGAAAATATACAGATCGCTTAAAAATATATTGTCAAACCATTACTTGAAAAAGGGTTATTATATGGTTAGGGAATAATTTTGCACGAATTGCTTTAATTATCATTATAATGGTACCGTGTTGGTCCGGGCTCCTTTGCAGAATAGACCATCTGCCTTCCTGCCAGGCAGCTCGTAAGAGGCGAGCATAGGCTTACCGTCACTAACACCGTGACATCTGACTAGGTGGTAGAGTTTCGCAGCGACTCACTCAAAATGGTACCACCGCCTTTCCTATTCCTGCAGCCATAACGTCATGACGTTTTCAGGTTTGGAGGGTAAGGTAGCCGGTAAACTTATTTTGCTCAAGACCTGACATCCCGGCCGGTGTCTCTAAGCAGCGTGCATTTCTTTCCATCGGGAAATCCGTCTGCTTGCTTGCCTTCCATTATCATAAAAAATATAATTTATGCACAAATATTATTTTCATACCTGCGTCTGGCTTGAAAAAACTCGCTAAAGTAAGAACACGTGACGGCTAAGAGCGTCGTCATATTGCTCGTCTACACATAAAGCTTATTTTCGAGATGGAAGAAATATAGAATAATGTCTGGTGATAATATACGTATCTAATATCATGTTGTCTTGTGAAAACGTAATGGTAGGTATACTATTCTCAATATAGGAATATAGGAATTCTATACTTTTCGAAAATATCTAAGCAACACAAAAACAAAAATGAATCTACGTTTTATTTTAGATCTCGCACCGTCTTATTCCCGCATTCGCACTGCGCGGTCTTACAATCTGACGATCTGACGCGAGTTTAGAAGGTTTTATCCATTCCAAAATTAATGCGCAACGCCGCTGAATAAGTTTTCACTTCAAAAATGAATGATACACTAGCTGTTTAATTCAATTTGATAAGTAATAATCAGCATGTTATAGAAAAAGCAGGTCTATACAGTATATGTAAGCACGTTTTGTTTTTTTATTAAAAAAGTAACTGGATGTAAATAGCAAAAAGTATTCCCCTCTGTGTTATTAGATATTAATATAGCGTTTGACTTTTTATTAGGTACATAAAATTTTGGTAACCAAGCTTGAGATATATGGCATTTGAGGTAAATAATTAGATTTGTTTCGAAACTATTAAAAAAATAGTCTGATGAGATATACATACTAAATGGAAATCATAAGAAAGTTAACAGTTCACAATACCTGTTTAAAGACTGCTGTGTACCGCGAGGTAGCGTTTTAGGGCCACCAGTTTTTTGAGTTTATATAAATAATTATTTATGATTAATTGAATCAGACAGATTATAATCTGTCTGATTCAATTAATCTTTACTGAAACTTATCTTTATCTGAAAACGTGTAAAAATAGAATTGATTTAGTTAAAGAAACTACTAAAGCATTAAACAAAGTGGTAGTTTGGTTACATAAAAATAATGTTAAAATAAATATCACAAATATGCATATATAATCTAATACCACAAATTAATTTTTTTAATAAATTAAATTTTAAGCGCTTTGTAGAGAAACTCAAAAAATGTATTTTTAAACAATAGTACCATAGAGAATGTAGATTTTATCAACTTCCTAGGAGTTAAAATTGATTAATTTTGCAATAGGAAGCCACGTATTGTTTCTATTTGCAATCAAATTGGTATACATAAGTAAGAGAAGTAGCAAGCCTGAATGCATCTCTCTTGGTATTTTTATACATGTTATGAAAAAGCACTTGTACTGTTTCATATATTTATTTTAATTTTTATAAAATAAAGTGTACATATACATATACAAAAAATACGTCGTCATATTTTAAATACTTAAAAAGGATATTTAGAGTACAAAAAATTGTACAGATACAGTTAAACTGGATACAGTTACATTCATACAAACCACAGTTTAAGTTACTTAAAATTTTACCATTACCTTGTATATATATCTTGGCTTTATGTGTATTTGTAAAGAAACATCGTCAATTGGTTAAAGCAAGTACTCTAGTATAAGGTTTTACACATTTTAGAAACAGTGGCATGTGCCAAACCAAAAACATAATATTTACAAAAATAATTATTACTTCATGTCCATTTTTGCGTAGATATATAACCAAATTCCTGATTATCTTAAACCACTGCCATGGAAAATATTTCAAAGAAGGTGTTTGCCTTGCTGTTTGATAAAACATGTTATATTAATTTCAAAGGTTTTTTTGCAGAAAAGTAGTTATAGTAAAGAATTTGTAATAATTATTGACTTAATAAAACTATAGATATCATGGTTGCCGAGGAGTTTATTTTACCGTTTCTTCTCCTGTTAGGCTAGACTTGGAAATTGTGGTAGAATAAGGGCAGTTAGGTTAAGGTCCTAGTTTCCGGGGAGTAGTTTGCTGTGGCTGGCTAAGTTTGGAAACGGTAGCAGTTTACAGTAGACAGGGTTAAATTTGTAACATTTCTTTTAAATATTTGGCAAATGTTTTGCTTAAAGTTTAAATATGTATATTAAAATAATATTTTTTCATAAATATTAAAGTATTAAATATTGGCCGTCCAGGATTAAAAGGCACGACATTCATTATGTTAGCAATTGAAATATGTTGTGCTAAAACAATTCAGACGTCCATATTTGCAAAAAAATTGCATTTTAGTTAGTTGCAGACAACCAAATCGATGTTATCAACAAACAGACAAACAAAACATAACAACAGATACAGCAACAACAAAATTTCCTTGTAGACAAGAATAACTAATAAAATATTTGAAATAGCGATTAAATTAATTTCAGATAACTTGCTGGTGATGGTAGGAAAAGGCAGAAGTTTGTTTTGCCGTTTCTTCTCTTGACTTGTTAACACACATATTCCGCGAATAAACATTTTTCATTACAATTCATTTTTATTTCATTTCACAGTAGAATACTAAGTATAACACATACTATTTTGTTTGTTTATAAAAACTGAAATTGAAAAACTACCCATAAAATACAACCTGTCACAATCCATTGAGGATGAACTTTAGTGGATAGGCTAAGAAGTTTCAAACTGTATTAGAATTTTTAAGACATTAGCTGATTCAATAGACGTTGTTCTATCCTAACCAAGAATGTGCTTTTTTCCCTTTTTTGGCAGTATATGCATAAAAAATAGCAAAATTGGTACATTTTTGTACATCATAATGAACATTAATTTTTAATAAAAAAATAAGGAAATAAGTAGACAGATTTTCTAATCGTAAAAATATGTTTTTCGTATTGATAATACGAACGTTAGTGGCACATAAAACTTGACATTTCATGTGATTACATTATATAAAAAAGTGTCTTCATGTTTGTATGAGGAGACAGACACAGGTTGTACAAAGGCACCCAAAATAAGCTGAATCGAAACGTCTCTTCTTTATTTCTAGTCTGTGATTAAATTAAAAAAAATATTTTGTCTAACATTATTCATTATTACAACTATAATCTTAAAATTGAAAATTTCCAATGAACTATCGACAAAACCAGTAGCCAAAAATTATCTGATCACCTCCATACCGGAACACGTCATGACGTTATGGCGGCAGGAATAGATAAGGCGGTGGTACCAATCCGGGTAAAACTCTATCACTGGGTCGCTGCGAAACTCTACCACCTCGTCAGATGTCACGGTGTTAGTGACGATAAGCCTATGCTCGCCTTTTACGAGCTGCCTGGCACAGGAAAGCAGATGGTCTATTCCACAAAGGAGCCCGGACGAACACGGGGAAAATATATGTCCCTGATTTGTAAAGAAAACTTATTTAAACCCTACCTGGAGCATTTACTACTGAGAGAGACAAAAATGTCAAACTTATAACACTCCTCGTTTTGCGTCTGGGAATAAAAATCACAATAATTATAAATATAGTCATTTCACGGCTGATCGAGTACTACAATAATAAATTGGAAAATACAACAACCAAAGTAACAGCAGTGTACAATAAATAACTTACAAATTCGAAACTGTAAGCCAAAACACATATAATGCTCGTGCTCATTTGTAGACTCATTTTAAGTTAATTTAACAAAGTATTATAACGCTCTTTTATAACGACACTTATTTACATTTCTAATTTAATTATATATTTTTTATTCCAGTAGTTATTCGTACATAGACAAACACTAACATAACAGGAGTCTAAGTCCGTACTAGAGCAAAATGTATAATTACGTTACCGACTTCGTCCCATCCCGCGACGCCAGAATTCCAAAACGACAAAATGTCGGTTCAAAACAACTCTATAATTCATATTGTGAATAGCGCTATAATAATGGTTACTTTTGTGGTGTAATGGTCCTGTGTTAGTGTTGACTACTTGAAGTCACGGGTTCTATTCACGAGTCGGGCAACTTGAAACATAATATGTTTTTTTAATAAAACAATGCCGCTCAGGATTTTCCACTTGTCACGTTTCGGAACTTAATTACCTTCATTTATTCGTGACTGTACTGGCTGTACCTTTACATATCTGTTCCATATACCACTTAATATGACTTAGAATAGACGAATTCTTCTCTTCTTAAAACGTTTTTATCAATCGTACTTCCATCCCGCTTAGTGCGTGTAGATACCGTACGAAAAGAACTTCGTCATAAAAATAATTAAACAAAAGACATATTTAACTAATTACCATTAAAAATAATAATAGTTACCTATTGTTTTACCTAATTACACAATATAAGAACTATTAAGCCATCACTCCAAATTGAACAATTATTTATACTTCGAAATTAGAAGGCGATAAATTACCGTCTAGAAATAAGTAGTTGCAAGTCAGGGCGGCGTCAGTCAAGCTTCAGCGCACAAACGCGAAGGGATGTATTCATCAATCAAGGGGGTTATTATGTGGTTAAGCGTGTTAGTGTGCGTGCTAAACAAGAGCTGGTCGATCACGCAACATTCGCGTGATACCATTGTAAGAGCTCTTTCTCAACTTTATGCAATTTTTAGATATTTTCAAGATTTCAGAAGTAATTACGGGATCAAACTCAAAGCGTACTTCTGTCTCAAAACGTCTTCCACCATTCTGCCATTCCGTATAAACTAATTCACGTTCTGTGTGTCATACCGCTAGTGCTTGAAATGTCGCGGTCGCTGGTCGCGGAGGTAGGTGGTGGGAACGCCAGTTAGGCTTGCCACATTATGGGTCGTTTGAAGGATTATTTGTCACAACAGTTACACTGCTTTCGCAAAATAAGCAAAATAAAAGCATAATATTTTGCATCTGATAATGGATTTCCGCAAAGTAACACCTGATTAAATAAAATATGACGTGAAGACTACAGACAAACAAAACTAGTCGTCGAAAAGGTAAATATGCCAATTTTTCGCATGCTTCTAAGACTCAGCAGAAAACAACTCCGCCCCAACACTGGTATAATAACAGGACATGTTTCATTTAACAAACAACTATTAACTTAGGTATTACTGACAGTCCTCTGTGCAGAGTCTGTGTGGAGACAGAAGAGACATCCGCCTACATGATAATTGAGCGCAAGGGTTAAAAAATTGTTGGACTTGATAGAGGAGTTGGGATGGCAAGAGTAAGACTTATCTGACTAAGAAATATCTGACTTAAAATAGGCGGTAAATAGTCAAGTTACCGAAACTCGCCCAGGAAGAACAAGAAGAAAAAAATAGCGCTACAGAGGAATAGTTGTAACACTCGCTGACCGCATTCGTAACAGTGAGATCTGAGAAAGTAATGTGTAACTCTTAAATAATGCGAGTCTGCATTGAGGTACATGTAATTGATTAGCCTTTCTTCTATTAGTTATTATTTCATCTGCGTTCGTTTTAAAATATTGTGGATGATCTTTGAGAAACTTGCAAATCAATTCTATGAATAAGCATGGCAGTGGCAATATTTGTAAGTTTTTGAGACTCTATAGAAATCCCATTGGAAAATTTGCTTGCATGCATTTATTTTGAGTCCTAAAAATCATAGTTATATTAACTGAGTTTCGGTACATAGAAAGAGTTGCTTTCAAAAACACATGCAGTTTTTTCAAGAAATACGAATGTACATATTTTTTTTACAGATGTGCTTTCCAACTGTAATCTCTATCTACCATAATGTGTTCCCCGTGTTGCTCCGTGCTCATATTAAAATTTCATCGATTCATTTAAAATTATCACAATGTAGATTTTTAGAGATAAGTACTTGTATTGAAAAGACCTACTGTCTTCTATATCCATAACTTTCTATCGTCCCTGATCTGATTAGCATAACTACCAACGGATTTTTTTTCAAGTTTAACCTTTGTTATATATTTGAGTTAAAACAATTATTACAGGAGAATTTAGAAGAATATTTCCGTTTGACACTAGGGTTTTTATTTTGAATTAACTGAAAAGTAAAACCACAACTATAATTCGTATCTATTTCATCCTATTCATTTAATGTAAAATGTAACACTGTATTTTTTCTTTTAACATACAAATAAAACGTAATATTTCGGTTTGTTGTGGATTGTTTCGTGGAAAAAAAATATGACCATGTGCTAAATACCGTACTTCAGGGTGATTAAAAACGTCAAAAAGCACAAAAATCTGGAGTATTTAAAATAATAAATATTTACTAAATTCTTTATCACAACAAGGATTGGGTCGCATTGATGAAAATAAAACATATTGTTTGATCATTAATTTATAATAACTAACGCTGTATACGAACGGATTTGATGATTTAACTCTTACTAGTAGGGATGTGATATTAATAGAAAAGATACGATTAAAAAATAGGTAATCGGTTTAAATAAACATCGAATCGAATATTTTTTAACATCCCTACCTTCTAGTAGTACCTACTACTTGTTTTTACGGTGTGTGTATTGAGAAGAGTTCTACTGTTATTAGCAAACATTAACAAAATTAAATTTAAGAACAGTGAAAAACTACTACAAAAATGATAAGTTACAAGGGAGGACCAGTACACGTGACACTCATTGTTAACAGTGTACTATGTTAATTCAAGGGTTTAGTTTGAGAATGGATTAATGCTATGCACGTGTACATAATTAAATACCTGTGAAATCACACTTATAAATGTGAAAGTTTGTTTGTTTGGATGTTTGTCCGTTAATCACGCAAAAACTAGTGAATGGATTTTGGTGAAATTTGGTATACGGACAGGGCATAAGTCACTTGGGATAAAATAAATGGAATTGGCGCGATATAACCAAATTTCACGCCGGCGAAGTCGCGGGCGCAAAGATAGTAAAACATATTTGTGTGTTTGCGTGCGCTGTAACCTGTTTCCGCTCCCGACAGTCGACACATCACCCGTCTTCCACCGTCCACACTCACCAGTGGGCAACGACAGTGCGAGCACGCAGGACATTTAGTCTCAGCAATATTATTCTCTGGTCTCAACTAAGCTCAACACCGTCCGGACTCCGGATTTTCTGTAAAGAAAATATTTTCCCTTTTTTATTTTATCTCAAACAAATATTATATGAAATCAAAATGAGAATTAATGAAATATTCCTCGCCGAGTTTATAAATCGCAACACATTTACGTATGATAAGGTTGTTTTAATATATGATGGCAACATTAGATCGCGAGAGCAACGCAAATATTATTCATTTGCGACATTTTCAGTGGAAAAATATTGCACGTCGTCACACGAGTTTTCACTTTACTTTATATTTCACAATTTAAATATTATGGGTACTCCATCTTAAATGTACTTTTTAGGATAGTTATTTGAAATATGAATGGTATATGTATATGTTTGTGTATGTATATATATGTATATGTTTGTGTTATCGTAATACTACTGAAACATTATTTTATATGCTTATAATATGTTAAATTTGTTTTGGTATTTATTTATCTATTTTTATGGATAATGATCATTGACTTACACCCATAACACAAGCATATAATTTGCTTACTTTGGGGTTAGATTCAATTTGTGTAAGTTGTCCATTGATATTGATTCATTAAAATGTATATTTTTAGTCAGTGAACAAGCCGATGGTAGGTTATATACATGTTCTAATCATAACTAATTAAATATATATATATTATACATAATAAATTAAAAAAATATTAATATTTATTTGGATTTCACTAGGTAAATATTTTTTCCCGAGTGCATTAAACATTTTTTTCTTATCTATATAATATAAAAAATCAATTGCTGTTCGTTAGTCTTGGGAGAACTCGCGAACAGCTGAACCGATTTAGTTTCTTTTGGTTTTGAATTATTTTATTATAAATTATTCTCCGAAACCGACGTATTTGTATGAAAAGGGAAATGAATGTGAAGGTATTGGAATTTTTAATGGGAATTGGTAATGGGAAGGTATTAATAAGTAGACAGGTTTATCAGGATCATGAGGTCTGGCACTCGATACTCGATAGCTTTTATATGCATGTCATTGATTTATTGACGGGTTTCACATCTCTTTAAGTTCTTTTTAATGTGGTTTAATAGTAAACATTGTTTCAGTAAAATAAGTGTTGGAACTGTGATAAGTGTTTTCTTACGTAATATTGATATCTTGCTTTTCTTTGTTTCAGGATACTTCTGGCACATCACGGACTTTCACTACGATCCCCTGTACACATCACAAGGCGACACTAGAAGACGTAGGTATAGATTATTATTACTTATAATCTAAAAAAAATAGTTGATAAAAATGGTTGGTGGATACATATAGACTGGGTTTAAAAAATACCACAAATAGCCACTGTACACAGAGACGGAGTTCGGCTAAACTGCATAAGTTTGAGAGGCAGCACGGATTTTAGATAATCATGTTAGTGAAGGTTCTGCAGAGGGTCTTTAAACTTTGACTTTACGTGGTTGGTTACTTCTAATCAACCGCCTGGTGCCATCTCTTTTTTAACGTGGAAACTTTTAGTTGACATAAAACAAGGCAACGGATAGGTTAAATAATGTGATGAAATTTTGTTCTACCATCCTTATCCCATCTTAACTTATTTGCGAGTGATATGGGGTTGTAGAATTTGTACGCTTTTCTCACATGTTTGCCATCGAAATACTCGGTAGAAACACTGTTTTCGTCATAACTATTTCGACATAAGTACTGTCTTTAATTGAACTTTCCAACAATGACATTTTTCTCACCATTCTACAGCAAGTTATTGTTTGAATTTCAAGCAGACGTAGGAGCTTTTTTACGTTACTGGTTTCAGCGGCAAGAAACCTTGTAACTTATCGTTTCCAGTTAAATGAAAAGATGTAATTTTAGTTACACGTTTTGTTCGTAATCAGTAGGTAATTACTTTGCGAATAACCGATCCAAACACATTGCGCATGCGTGATGCGCCAAAAGTTGTAAGGTAAAAGCACAACGACAAAATAACGTATGAGTTATTCCGATGCCTATTAAACTTTGAAACGTAATCCAATACTTATAAATACTAGACTAGATGATTTTTTTAAATCAAGCCATGACTTTAAGTTTTGTAATTTGTATAACTATTAAATATTGACCAGTAACAACTATCTATATTCAAAATACTAAAAAAGTGCAAAAATGTGTAAAATCCTTCAGTGAAAATTGAAAAGTTAATAAATAGGTACTCAAAAAATGAGAAAAAGTTGCCTCTCACATCGGTGTTGTCGGTGGTCACAACATATCGATGTTGGCCTATTTTTAAACACTGCTTGCGATCGCGTATATAATCTGTAAATAGAGCGGTTTTCGAGCCTTTTCACGAGTATAGGTACAGATACAGTATCAAATGCCTATTTTGTGTCTAAAAAGATGGAAGCACGTTTGTTGCCCTGATCTACTCCATCTACGATGTTCGACGTTAATTCTGCAAAGACTTCTGTTGAAAGTGTTATTGTCAACAAAACTAAGATTTAGCTTATTAGCTAAATTTCTGTTTGAATTTAAAAAATGACTATTTATCTGTACATATTTATCAAACTTATTTATATAATTTATCAGTCTCTTATTGATTAGTTTTTCAAGAATTTTATATAAAGTGGTAGTAAGCATAGAGACAACATTGTTTCTGTACCTACTCTTGTAAATTGTTATGATTAAAGGCTGTTTTAGAGCTGATTTGCCTGAAACATAAGATTTTTACGTGTGCAATTAGAAGACTTATGGTTTCATTGGATAGATTTAAAAATTTGGTTAATGTGTTATTGTCTCATCTCGGAGAACTATCTGATTTTAGACTCAGAAGTGGAGAGTAATGTTCATCGTTGGTGGTTTCAAATAATACAAAAGATGAGCCGTGGTTTGCGTGTGTTGATGGTATTTATTGGCTATGTGATATATTCTGAGTCAACAAAATATTATCTGCTAGATTTTTTCAAATACTTGCAAAGTAATTATTGACAAAGTTAGCAGAATTTGCAGGGAAGCTTTGTGAATCTTATATTAAAATACACTAACCGGTTGAGACGCTCATTTAGACGTTTAGTTATTTTATCCAATATGTTTGTGTTGATATCACCGGTCAACATTATGTTTTTGTGTGACTTTATTGTATCGAGGTGATTATTTAAAGAATTAATTAAATGTTCTGCGTTGCTGTTTCGAGGTAAGCGATAATTACTAAGAATTGTAAGATTTAGAATTTTAATTTGAAGACAAGATGCGTGTGTCAAATTAATTTTCTATACAATGTGCGCTTTTAGTGTACACTACGACTTTGTCACGCTCGCGCTGGTTCAAACAATTCATTATATAGAATGATGCGTAGTTATTTAACTGTGGTATAGGTTTATTAGGATCGAGTCTACATTCAGTTAATACTAATAAATCAGTTAAATAATGTGTGTTCTCTTAGCAGCCTTTTGGGTAGTACATGAGTGTGAGTAAAATTATGTGCGGTGGTTAGAAAGTGTTAAAGGTAGAATTTTTTAACTATATGATAAGTATAATATGTAGCGTTGAATCAAATTTAATATGAATACAAAATAAAATTAAATAATAAAATAGCAGATGAAGACAACATCCGGCAGATAGCCATCTTCTTTGTTTAAGGTCATGTATTTATGATTTATATCGCCTCTGTGGTGTAGCGGTCCGGGTGTTGGACTTGACTGCATGAGGTCCCAGGTTCGAATCCCGGGCCGGCCAATAAAAATAAAATTGGATTTTTCCAATTTTCTAATTACAAAATGTTGGTCGGGATTGGAAATGTGCCCGGTTGGCGATAGGCTTGCCACCTATCACATTGTGGGACTTGGTGTCTTCGGCTAGTCGTGGGTACCTTGGTTGTACCTCTGCCTACCTCTTCGGGGATATGGGCGTGAAGATACTTTTTTTTTATTTATGATTTATTATTAATAGTGATAACCGGAGAATTGTCGTTTTCCTTTACATAAACACGACCGAAGATGCGCAACATTATTAGTAGCTTTTGAATTTACCTAAGTCTCAAGAACAATCTATAGTATCTTTTGTAAATAAATGTCTTCTTTCTTACTGTAGGCAAGAGGTTTAGCGTATAGCTTTCCGCTGTGACTTATGTTTTTTACAACTTTTATAAAGTCTATTTTAATTATTGGTGGCGAGGTTTTGACAATAAAAGGAGAGTTTTCTTTAGACTTTCCTTTCCTCTTGGCCTTATAGATATGTTTATGTCTGTTTTGTTCGCATTGCATTCTGTGTTTTTAGATAAGGTAAAAACTATTCCGGTCAAGCTCTCCCTCGTTCCGCCTTGTAATGACGGTGCATTTTTATTACAATATTTGACTTACAATTTTAACTTTGCAGGTTTTCAATCTTATCTTCATAGATTATAATATTTTTTTGTGTTTTTTAGTTTGTTCTTCAAGGATTACAATTTTTTTAAAGCTAAAAAGGATATGGTGCTCTCTATTTTGCATTGTATTTTTTATTTCTTATTCTTGAGCTTGAAACATTGATTTGAATAAGTTCCTCATTTTGTCACGGAATTCTTCATACCGATCGACATCATGATCATCTTATTTGGTGCATTTTTTTATTTATTAGGGAAATTCAATTTAACTCCGATTTTAGACAGCGAGCTCATTTTTCTCGCGTAAAAATGTTAATATTTGTAACAATAGAATAAGCATTGTGTTTAAAGCTGATGTGCTACAAGCAATACAAGTATAAACTTAAATATGGCTTCTGTCGTTGTAACTTGTCTTTTTATGACAAAAATGAAGATAGAAAACCTGATAGAAGTGACTTTTTCGAGCCCCTAAGTACTACGGATTATAAATAATCCATCCAATGATCAACACCAAAAATAATTATTCTTGCAGTTTTACACTCCTTATTTTGATATTGGTTTTGTTTTAACGAATTATGTATTTGTAAAGTAATTGTTAATATTTATGCAAGTACACGTTAGTACCTGTCGCTGGTTTAGACAGAGAAGCATAATTGTAGTTCAAATAAAACTTAATATGAAATTAAAATAATATCCTTAACCTCGTGTTTTTCTTCTTTTTTATCTTTCTTTCTAGATTGTGCATTCCGTTTTATATATTTTTATTATTATTTATTACTTTATTTGTAAAATACGTGTGATGTATTAGTAGTTAATATAAGTATATGTATATTATGTTATGTATTTTTGTATTTTAGTGTATATCAATTACATCTTTGTATATTTAACGTACTTGATATAACATGTACATGTACTATATGAAAGATGCATTTATTATTATGTATTTATTAGATTAGCATAAGTTTAGGTGTGTTTTGTTTTATCTAGTTTTTAAATACAAAAATCGTCTCCTTCACCCTAAGCTTATCTGAAATTGGCTTGAGAGCAATTTCAACCTAAGTTAAATATTATAAGTGAAAGAGTGTGTATTATTTTTGAATTTTGGTCCATATTATTTTTTTTTATTTATTCCTACATTCTTGCTTTCATTCGTTCATGCCTGAATAAGCCTGAATAAATTATAAAGGTAAATTAATTTGAGTGTGTTACAATTACGTCTTTAATAATACTTTATTACGACTTCGTAGTAATATGCTAAAGTAGACTATGTACAACATGGTGTAATTTTGTGAGTACCTGTTGAGTAACTTTATAGTGGATAGAATTTCACTATCGACAAATTCACGGTACAAAAATTAAAAAAATAACCAATTACTAAAATTACTCATTTCAAAACCGGTGATGCCTTTCATATTAAAGGAAATTACACATGTCTTTTCTTTTACTGTTAAGATGGACAAAACCCACTGGATGTTTTATCGAAATTCATTTATACAACTAATGAAGCAGAAAGGTTTGTTGGTTTGTTTATTTGTGTATAAAATAGGCTCCGAAATTACTTAACTGGTTTGAATAATTCTTTCACCATTAGAAGCCGCCGTTATCCCTAGTGAACATGGCAACGGACCGTTACAGATAGAATACACAAATGTTTTACAATAATAAACAGCGTACAATATCTACAAAAAACTCTGCAACATCATATTATACATACTTAACTGTTATAGTTAAGGTATTATAAATACCATTTTACATATTTTGAAAAGTTAATAAAAAGAATGACCATAATCGGACCAGGCTATACATACCTTCATATTATTAATATTTATGCATATAAATATTTTCATATTCAAGCCTGTTTCAATTCCAAGCTATATTTTTTTGAATTATTCAAATCGTAAAATCCATTCAAATGATAAAACGAAAATAAAAAAATTGTTTTAATCATAATAGCTACCTACCTACAATTAAAAAAATATCAGACTCGAATGCGGTGTGCGACATGACGACACCGCCTGGGTTTACGGCCAATGTTAATAATGTATCTCAATCTAATGAATTTCAAGCAATCTAGATAACTGCGTATCCGCCGGTCTATCCCATACATAATTGCCATATTAATCCAGTCCACAGATATGTTATTGGCAAGCGATAACATAAAAATGGATCAAAATATCAATCTTGGACAGCAAGCTTTGGATTAGGATTGATTATTAATATTGGCCGTTATAGTACACTAGCGATCTGATTCGGCTTCGGTAATAGAATTTAAATTATCTGTTCGTGGTCTGGTCACAGTGGTAGGCGGTGAGTAAATTAGTTAGACTTGTCACATTCCGTATCATTTGGAGGGCTTTTCACCACAACAGTAACACTACTTACAAGAAACTAGCAAAATAAAAGTTTATTTTAATTGTGTTATAATTTATTACCGCAAAGTAACGCCTGATTCAAGTAGTTTTTATAAACTGAAAGTTATATTTAAATTACAAACTCGTCCATTACTTTTTACACATGATGGAACTTATTTTTAGAGAGGGGCGAATAAATTGTGTTACAATAATAAAAATAATATAATGCCAAGTAAATATTGACACAATTTATGAAACATTAATAACTTTATTTTGTTACATAATTGAAATTTAGAGTATCCGAAAAATAGTTCGTCTTGACTGTAGAGCAATTATAGATATAATTTAACGCCTACATCGAAATAATACATAATATACTACGTTTTGAGTATTGTAATGGAATACAAACATATTATTTTAAAATTAAAGGAAGTTCTTATGTAAGGTGCAAAAAAAATATCACTTTTGAAATTGATATTTTATATTTATTTTTCATAAGTGTACAAATACCACTTGTATGGTTCGAGTGAATAAAGATTATTCTGATAAGTAATTGCACGCAAAATTATATACTTAACACGTCTTCTGATAGATTAAATGATGGAGTCCAGAAGATAAATATTACGAAGCTAATTAATTTTATTTTTTTATTAACATTAATTTTATTGACAGCCACTTGCTCGTTTGTGTGTTAATTATTTAACTCTGAGTTAGCTTCTATCACAGTACATATATTTGACAGTTTAAGTCATACAATACATCATAAATACAGAGCGTGCATGTGGTCCCAAGTGTAATTGTCTTGTTAATGTAAGTAATTATAACATTTGTAATTTTTGAATTATTTTTAAAATGTTTGTAATTTAGATAATTTGATGCCAATCTTAAAATAGTTACAGCAATATGTAGTCGAAGTTAGTCCTCAAGATACAGCCACGCCTAGTGTGAAGACCGTCGCTAGAATTAATATGATAAAAACTCTCATCGTTATACATAATTAATAAGATATCCTGTTATTATCTACTTATGTTTTTCACTGGTTTCATGTTTTCGCTGTAAATAAATTTATTTTACTTTTTTTTTTCATTTTCAATTCCGAATACTTGATATGTATAGAGCTTTACCTACTTACCTTATCCTGTTGCCGTAGCGCAAGCAATGGACAATAGGCTAACCAACCCATGGAACAGCGACGCACCTATAATATCTGCCGTATCTCTTACCATCAGGAGCGCCGGATACGTTTTCGCTGTACGCTTGTTTCCATTAAAAAAGCTTTTGTAATAATTACATTCAAAACAAAATTTTACACTTTGTCACATGTGTAACTCAAAAACCGCTCTTCAGATCAGATTGAAACGATGATGTCTTATTTCAATCTATAATTAAAAAAATATTTAAAAAATGCGCATTAGCGAAAAAAATAACGTATTTTGAACAGACCAGTTGAAGAAATCATTCTGTTCTAAGTCTGTTGAAAAAATAAACATATCAAAGTAACAGTTGAATGGGTTCGGTAAAATTGAGCTTTCCGAAGAAATAACCACGACTTCAATGAAACAGCGTATTGCACTCAAACTGTCATGTATTATAGCAAAATAGAAAGTTCTTAGAATGTTGGCACCTATCCTAGCAACTGTTTGAATTTGTTCGTCTATGGTGTGTTTATATCGGAACATTTTTACTGGCAATACAAAACTATAAAATAATGCAAAGTATTGATACCAATGTATTGAAGAGGCATATTAAATTTTATAACCTATTTTGTTTGACTTTTACATTTTCTACATGTAGGTTCGGGTCTCTATTATAGAATGGACCAACTGCCTTCCTGTCATGTAGCTCGTAAAGTATGAGCATAGGTTAAATGGGTAATTATCAACGAGACCACTGGTGCATCGGAGCAGCTCGTCCGTGTAAGGCTCCACTGCCTTACCCATCCCTGTTGGTATAATGACAGTGTCATATTGTGGTCTAGAGGGTCGCGTACTCTCAGTTGCACAAAATTTAACTAACTAACTAATGTACCTTCTACATGTGGCCTAACACGTCGACTGTTAGATAGCACCAGAAGAGATGTGTGTTTGTTGACTATCTTGTTATATAAAACCTATGATTTATTTGTTTGTTAAAGAAGGACCAATCTTTTAACTTAACTTTAAATCAGATTTCCTCAAACCAACATTAACCAATGAACGCTCTGGTTGTTCATTTAGGTATTGGTTATTGAACTAAGATTAATCGTACATACTTAATTTCAGTGACAAAATGGAGTAGCTGGAAGCAAAAATATTCAGACATATTTTTTTTAATAGTTTAATTTCTGTCATAACCCACTAATCTCATAATTGGACTTGTGTCTTCGGCTAGACGTGGGTGCCCTGGTTATGTCTTTGCCTACTTCTTCGGGGATATATTATAAATAAATTGGGGATCAAGGGAAAATGGGAATTTTCAAATTTCATTTTCAGCTTCCGCTCGCGACTCCGTCCGCGCGGATGTCGGTCTAAAACTGAAAAATGAAGATTTTTTCTACGTATTTTTCAGGATAAAAAGTGTCCTATTTTATTCCCAGGATAATAAGGTATAATAATACCAAGTTTCATCGAAATCGGACCATTAGTTTTCTCGTGATGCCTGAACATACAGACAGACAGACAAAATTTTTTTTAATCACATATTTGGATTTGGTATCGATCCAGTAACACCCCCTGTTATTTATTTTTTCAATATGTTCAATGTACAGAATTGACCCTTCTACAGATTTATTACTATTATTACATGTATAGATTAAGTGTCAGGAGAAGAGTCATATGAAAAAAATCATGTTTCATACCGGACAACACCTGTCGGATTACTAATAGACTAATATATCAAAATTTCTCCATTTTGATATTGAAATTACAATTTTTGAAGTAATTTCCTCAAAAGGAACTAAACAATTTTCGACAATACTCTGCTATATAAGCTACCCACTTAAAATTAATTCATGCGTAGATATTTTAGTTTCTTTTGTTATCGATAATGTTTTAGTTATATCCTACTCACAACTCTGTCTGTTAATTTTAAATGTGTTCAGGAATCGTGTCTAACACAATCCGTTAGTCTCAAATTATTAAATATTTATCCAGATTGTCGTCGAGCAGACGAGCGCGGGAGCTCCGGCCACCACAGGGCTCTGGGCAGGTTCGGCGACTATTCTTGCGACAGTTCGCTGGAACTCATCGAGTCTGCGCTGCGGTACATGCGGACACGGCACTCGGAAAACGTCGAGTTCGTTTTGTGGACCGGGTAATTTTCACAAATTTATCTTTGATGAGTATCCGACTGTACCTAATACTGTAAGGAGAAATATTTATTTTCACCCCGACAAAAACTAGTAGGTACCTATATAAAGTTTGGGGGGGGGNNNGGCTGTGTGAGTGGACAGTTTAAAGTTGACGTGATCGAGATGAGATGGATTCTTTGTCACATTACAGATAGACACGGGAAACCGTGTTGGTCCGGGCTCCTATGTAGAACAGACCATTTGTCTTCCTGCCAAACAGCATGTAAAAGGCATTCATAGGCTTACCGTCACTTACACCGTGATATTTGACTAGGTGGTAGAGTTTTGCAGTGACTCGTCCCACTATGTACCACCGACTTACCTAATTTTACCGCCTTAACTTCAACGCTTGCTGTTGACGTATTCCTGTTCGAATGATAAGGTAGTCGGTAAACTTACTTTTCTTGAAGTCTAACATCTTGGCCACTGATTGGTAACGCACCATTACAACCTTCGGAGTCTCAAGTTGACGTGAATTTCGTAACATCAGGAAATCCATCTACTTGTTTGTCTTCCAATATAATAATAAAAAAAGGTTTCGTCGGGATTTTTAATATTTTAGGATAGTTATTTTAAGACAATTTTCATCCGTTATTTGGGAAGCAAACTATAGGTATATATTATAGGTATACACATAAGTGGCAAAAAATGTAGATGGGCGTGAACACAGAATAGTCGGTGGTTCGCTGCCGTCCGAAGCTGGGATAGTGAAACTCTAGCGTAAATAAGTCTGTCGTCTACCGTAGCTAACCTACCGTCTCAAAAGTGAAAACCATTATTTTATATTTTACTAGTGGCTCGCCCCGGCTTCGCACGGGGATAAAATATACATATATTAACCATCCTCTTCAATCACTGTATCTTTTGAAAAAAACCGCATCAAAATGCGTTGCGTAGTTTAAAAGATTTATGCAACGATTAATATAAGTATTATTTTTGAAAAGAACTTTTGATAATGAATTCCGAAATCAATTTTAATAAGTGCATTAATTCAGTAAATTTACTCGATTTGGCCGCGTCCGCTGCGTCTCTACGCAACCGCCGCCGACCGCGCAATGAGTCGCGCGGCAACCTGCTTCATAGATGTGCACCCCCCTTCCCTGCGGTTTCGACGTGCAAGTCGTGCGACACATATCGGCCGGCAGCCATCATTCATTTTATTACCAATTACAATTTTAAATTCGTAATATCTTTTAAATGAATTGTCAGATTGGAATGAAATGAAAAGTAATTTATAGCTATGGAAACAATCTTGCTTAAGAAATAGTGTATTTGGATAAGGATTAGTTTTTGACGATAATATGATCATTAAATATGGGCTAATAATTTTAATTACTTTTATTCTATGGAAAAGTGGTTATAATGGCTAAAATATGAATGCTTGGTTTATAATATTGCTGACTTTTTATAGGCATTATTGAGTTCTATAACTATTTTATAGAACTCAACCTTACATCTCTAACCATTTAGGCAGCGTTCGCGAGAATCGTTAACGTACGGCAGTTTTTTCGACGACTTACTCCACAATTTTCACTACCACAAAAAATCATATCTATTTTCCGGGATAAATATAGCCTATACGGATTCAGAAAAATCTCTTTAAGTAATGGTAAAAGAAATTTTGAAATCGGTCGAGTAGTTTTTAAGCCTATTAATACAAACATACAAAAATACAAAGGTTTGCTCCATAAAATATTTGTATAGATTGAATCAGCCTTTACTTCGGAGTCGTTATGGCGGTAATCCATAATAATAGACTTAGAATAAGTCTTTACTTAGATTTCATACATTTCATGGCAGTAGTAAATGTTGTGTTTTAGGGGGAATGCTTTATCAGTAAGCCTACAGTGCAATGCGCATGCAGGATGTGGCCGCAGAGAGCGACCCTTATATGTTTTGCCACAGTTCGGATCTAATGTAAAACAAAGAAATATTTTAGTAAAAATAAATTAAATTTCAGTAGTTTCTTAACACAAATGAAGTCCAATAAAGTTGTCAATTTTCTTAATAAATTTCATTCAATATCATTGATTGCTATTTTTATTTAATACTAGCTGTTGCCCCCAGCATAGCCCGCGTTAATGGTCCCACAGGAACATTTTATTTTGGATAAAAACTGTCCTATACGTTAATCAAAGTTACCCTCTATGTGTGAACCGAATTTCATGAACATCTGTTCTGCAGTTTTTGCGTTAAGCAATATCAAACAAACAGTAACAAATCAGTATGATATGACTCTCTTGTTTTCAGTGACATTATAGCAGCGCGATACAATGTTAATGAGGATGAGAGATACCAGGCTATCAGAAATATGACAGAGCTCCTGCGTATGGCCTTTAGCTCTCACTTCGTGTTCCCGGTCCTGGGTCACACAGACCCTGCTCCTTCAGAAAGTTTGACAAACCTCTGGAGTCACTGGCTACCAATGGAAGCACTGCAAACTTTGCAAAATGGTAAGATAAGTAAAAACTATAACAGCTTAAGAGTAATATGACAGATTTACTGCGTACGATATTTTTAGAATTCTATTTTCATTTCCAGTACAGATTAATCATTAAAATGTGCTTTATAACTAACGTTACAAAATAGTTTTAAAATAGAAGAATAGAATTCAGGTTGAAAAGTAAAGTTCATTATTGTTCAGTTTAGTATTATATACAGGGGGTACATTAAATATTCCCCATATTTAAATTATACCAGTACGATACTTAAATGCTTGAAAATTTATTAAGAAGAAACTAAAGTTTAAGTAATTATTACCCTATAGACTTTGGAAAACTATGGAAGCTGAAGCAATAGATTACTTTTTCAGACCTAAACACAAAGTAGATAAGTAAACATAAAACAGCTTTGTTACAATTTACAATTAAGGTGTACGGTTTTTGCGTTTACTGCTTTTGTTTTCCAATGTTTGCTGTTTCTTTCGAAATTGCGTTGTTTACTGGATTTTTTAGAAGAAAGGTAACCAAACTTATAAATCTCCTGACGATAACAACTGCTTTTATTTTCATTAATTAATGGAAATAAATTAATATTTGAACATCAAAATACATATCACTAAACCACAATCGCAATAAGAAATTTATAAAAGCTAAAATCAGTACTAGGTTAAGTGTTTTCAGAATTTAGGCAACTAAATTTAATGTAAATCATTATAGAAAGACAAGGGAAATAAAAGCACGAATATGCTGTAGCTGCTGCGAAGCGGGAAATAAAACAGTGGCGTTTATAGCTTTTAGTATTTTTTCCAAAATAAACAACTTTGATGAAAATAATGACATAATTACTCATATGGGGTCGTCGTTCAAGAGAACCACAACACCTGCCCGGGAACCGACTGGGTCAACAATAAGTGCCGATCGGGACACAATGTTAGGAAAGCAATAACATTGGAAAATTCCAAACCAACCGTGTATACTTTTATCGAGTTTGAAATCGCAAGTAATTAAGAGTAAATTCCAACAGAAACATCTTCTAGAACAGGAAGCTATTTTTTATATATTAAATACCTTTCGAAGCTGTTCTATGTGGATTAATTTTATATAAAAATAATCCATTCAAGACTAGTGATTCAAGGCTAGTGATTTCTTCTAAAGTACACTCTGTTTTATGTCTAATCTTTGTCAATATAAGACCCAAGATCATTTGTGTGTTATGAAATATGTATTGTGGCCTAAAAACAAGGCCAAGTAATCATTTGATTATGGAAGATTTTATCTGTCCCTAGGGAACAATTGTAGGACAAGGTGTTTGTGCTCACTCCAAAGAGTTGTGAATAAATTGGTGGTATATGTAAAGAAAACCTTTTTCATACAGATTTTAGGTTCCATTTCAAAGTTTCATATGTTTAAACTATAGCTGTTATATTATAACACTCAATACTATATTGTGTATCTGCGGTGTCGCGGTACAGTGTCGAGCTAGATGTCATGACTACCATGACATACCATGACTTGGTAATAACATTCCAGAATCGGGCAACAAATATAAATGTAAATATTTTTTGTATTTGATATATTCTGTCGTCGGCGCTTGATAAAATTTCCAAATATTATTTTTTTTAAACAAAGAAACACTTGTACTGTTTTACGTATCAATATATCTTATAAAACAAAGTCCCCCGCCGCATCTGTCTGTCTGTTCGCGATTTACTCGAAAAGTACTGAACAGATTTTCATTCGGTTTTTAACAATAGATAGAACAATTCTTGAGGAAGGTTTTAGTGTATAGTAAGTTTATGTTTTGTACAAACCAACGATATATTACAACGATATTAGTTCAATATGTCGGCAAAAAATAAGCAGATCGGGAGCTTTCCTCGGAAACGCTGCCAAAACCTTTTGAGTTTCAACTAAACGATCTCAAAAAAAGTAAGCGGTGATATATGTATATCTTTAAAGAATAACCCACAATTACCGTTTTTTGCGTTTACTTAAAACAGTAAAATGAAGCGTTAGTTTAGAACATATTTTTAACAATATAGTATTAACCCTTAATCAAATAAATCTGTTAGATACGTTATGCGTGTAATTTAGATCAAAATTGCCTTTTAAACTATCAGAAAAAAAGAACAACCAATGAGTTATCGAAAAGTTAAAATCTCCGGACGCTAAATTAATAATATCGTTAAAGCGTAGCAAAGACATGCGCGCTTACTGCATTCCCCCCTTAACTTAACTTGAATAACCGAAGCGAAGCGAGGGCGGACAGCTAGTTACTTCTAATTTGATATGTTGTAAATAGCCTACCGGTTTCGCTTATACAGCAACATCAGGGCTAAAACTTAATTAAGTAGTTTAAGTTTTAGCCCTGATGATGCTGTATAAGCGAAACCGGTAGGCTATTTACAAAATATTAAATTATAAGTAATACGTTAAACAGTACAAGTGTTTCTTTGTTTAAAAAAATATTTTTTTAGTTTCCAGTGCCCAGTTGGCGACAGGTTTACTATCCGGAACTAAATAGTACTTTCAGATAGACAATGGTATCGTGTTTAAGAAAATTGATAGAAGAAGGCGTTACTTTGCGGAAATCCATACTTAAATCTAAATAAAATTATTTAATTTGCAAATATGTATCTGCTCGACCTTCGTGGAGTGCAGTCGATTTCTCCTGATGATGCTTCGGTTACGAAGCGAAACGTACGTTGAGTTTGTAGTAGTATGTGTATTGTTGGTGCTAATTAAACAGTTTAGTGGTGTGTATTGTGTGGAGCTGGATATATTTGGGAGTTTTAGCTTCCGGTAAGTCCAATTCATTCTTAGCGCACTATTTTGTCTGTTTTGTTACTCCATAATACGTATACACATTTTTTAGCGGAAAATTTGCAAATTAAATAATTTTATTTAGATTTAGGTATCGTGTTTATATCTACATCTGTCTATATCTTCGGGTATATGTTCGTGAAGATACCTACTCACTTTTTTTAAATACATACGAAAAAACAGGGTATCTCACTTTCTGAATAAATATGTGCTGGCTTATAAAAATACGTGAACATAAATTGGAGATTTGTCCCACAGGTGGATACTACACAATAGAACAATCGCACAGTAAGCTAAGAATTGTAGCGCTCAACACGAACTTGTTCAGTGTCCGAGAGGCGAGCTCCGTCCACGCGCGGCGACAATGGGACTGGCTGGATGAGGTTTTGGAGAAGGCTTCCACTAACAATGAGATGGTGAGTTAGTAGTTGTTAATTCTGTTTACTAAAGACTAAGCACCCGATCCCGCACGGGTGGACAAATTTATGTGTTATTTTACAAATAAACTACTTTCCCTCTTAAATTACTCTCTCTGTTAAAAAAACCGTAACTAAATCCTTTGCATAGTAGTAAAAATGTAAACATACACAGAATATAGGATAGACAGTGGATAGCGGCTTTGTGCTGATTAGAAATGCTTAATACAATATTTATGACTGGAACAGGCTTGTGTTGTAGTTATATGAAATAGGTACTTAAGGTTAATTTTTACTAAACAGTGTCCTATTATTACCCGCTGTCCCGTGGGAATGAAGCATTGCCCAGTTGTGAAAAGTAGTCTAATCTTAAGTTATATATAAGGTTATTATAATATATAAGGTATATCGTAAGTCTAATGTTAAAGTCCAATGATAAAACAATTTGCAATACCATTTAAAACAAATAAACCAACAATCAAATCTCTCCTTTGTATAATTGGTCTCTCTACCCATTCAAAAAATTAAACATTTGGAGCAACCATTCTGAACACAATCGTACAATACAAAATCATTTTTATATGTATTGTAAATTTTGTTAAGTGTGCTTATTGCATGTCTGAGAAACAATCAAAATCCGCCGTAGAAACCATCAAAATCCGTAGTTGACATACTAAGAGCAGCGCCACCTATTGCAGCACGGAAGATTTACCATATTACCCATTTTCCCGTAATTATAAAGCATTTTACCGCGATAAATCATTTTTTTATACTGGAATAAGAATTTTTAGGTATAGTAGTTTTGGAGCTTTTTCAATAAAACCGAACATACAATCAAATCTTTCCTCTTTATTATTAGTGAAGATTACATTATAATTTCTATTACCTGACCGTAAGTAAGACCGTAAAGTCTTTGTATTATTATACGTTAGTAATATGTTTATAATACAAGAAAAGTTAATAAAGCTAATAAGTCCTTAAGTTAAAGACTTAATTAGGACCTCTTTTATTCTAAATTCAAATTCATCATAAGGTGTACAAGGGAGTTTATACACTCTTTTAACAATAAATTGCTCAAACTAAAAACAAGTAATCTCTATAACTCATCCAACAGAAAGGCTCACAACATCTCCACGGTCTTTTAATGTAATATTGTAAATGTATCGTTATTGTTTTTCTGAGTGAGTTACCGTCGCCCGTCCCGATAATTTAGAGAGTGGTGTCAAGAGTCTATGAAATCGGTTTGTATATATATAAATAGTAAATGACACAAAGGAAGCTGAACATCATGTAGGAATGGGACACTTGGGACTCAAAACTCCCCCTCACTCGCCAGGTCCTTGGACCGAATAGACATAATTTTCCCCGTGTTGGTTCGGGTTCCAGAATAAACCATCTGCCTTCATGCCAGGCAGCTCGTAAAAGGCGAGCATAGGCTTACCGCCACTAATACCGTAACACTACTAGGTGTTACGGTGTATTACAAGTTTCGCAGCGACTCGCTCGGATTGGTACCACCGCCTTACCTATTCCTATCCAAAGCTTGCCGTTAACGTGTTGCGGTTTGGAGGATAAGTTGACCGGTAAATTAACTTAATTTGCTCGAGGCCGAACATCCTGGCCTCCTGACAACGCACCATTACCACTTTGGCCTCTCTAGGCGGCGTGAATTTTTACCATCAGGAAATCCGTGTGCTTCTTAGCCTTCCATTATTATAAAAAAATTATTATCATTTAACAAAACACATACATACATATTAAAAATATGTGTGAATACACTAATAATATCAGAAATGGCATTACTAGAGCTTCGAAACGGAAGCTTACACCGTAAAAACGGCTAGTTAATCTGTCCTTACATAAATGACAAATAATAAATTCACCGTCGCTCGTGAAATTTTCTAAAAATATTAGATAAATTCTCCGTACCGTTTGATATAACCTGATTGTTTTAATTACACGTTAGAACGGACGTGGACCTTTGTTTACGGTACATGAGCTGATCTTTGTACAGAGAGACCATAACATATTTGAGTTGTTTAAATATTAACGTTTGATGACACACGTAGAATTATGTTCAGCTGTTTTTAGCGTTTCGTATCCAAACGTCAAAAATCGGAACCCTTATAAATTTTTCATGTCTGTCTGTCCGTCCGTGTATCACAGCCACATTTTTCCTAAACTATAAGAGCTATACTCTTGAAACTAGGTAAGTAGATGTATTCTGTGAACTGCAATAAGATTTTTACACAAAAATAGAAAAATGACAGTAAAGTTTTGGGGTTCTTTATACTTAGAACTAATACTCAATTTTTTTTTATCAAAATCGTAGGTGTGGTGTATCTATAGATAGGTTTTCAAAAATGATATCACAATTTCTGCCATATTTTTGTAAGGTTCCGTGGGCTTTTTTTCCGTGGGTAAAAGCCAAAAAAACGGATCCTTATAGATTCGTCACGTCCGTCCGTATGTCACAGCCATTTTTTTCTGAAACTACTATAAACTAAAAACTAAACTAAACTGAAACAGCTATGCTGTTGAGAGTAGATGTAAATGTATTCTGTGAACTGCTTTAAGATTTTCGAGTAAATATAGAAAAATAACAATACATTTTGGAAGTTCTCCATACTTAGAAATAAAATTCAATTTTTTTCATAAAATCTATAACTGTGGTGATCACATGATTTTGAGGTTTCTCGTACGTACCAAATAATAATTGCCTCTGCCTAACACTTCGGAGATATTCGCGTGAACTACTTTTTTTTCTTAAGTGTCAAACTAATAATAACTGACAACATTTTTGTCTAATCAAATCAAATACCTTTTTGGCAATAGGAATTACGAAAATTATAGTGAAAATCTTAATATATATAAGTCTCCTGTCACGATGTTTGTCCGCGATGGACACCTAAACTACTTAACCGATTTCAATGAAATTTGCACACCGTGTCCATTTTGATCCAACTTGAGATATAGGATAGGTTACATCTCAATTTTATGATAAAAAAAATTACCGTCCGAGCGAAGCCGGAACAGGCAGCTAGTATATTTATAAATATTCCTTTAAAAAAACTTTGTCCGGTATTGAATAAGTTCTTTGTTGGATTTAGGTTACACCCACTTTCCAGAATTTCATTTACCATAATTTCATCTGCTATAATGGTCAAAAGACATAATATTGTTTCTCATAATTTCCTACGTCATACTTATTGTTTACTATGTTAGTCACGTGCTAGAAACTTTGTTTCCTTTAAAGTCAATTTCAATAATATCATTTGCTAGCATGGTTGTAAGCCGTAATATCACAAGCCATAAAATTTTTTACCATCAAAATGACTTCTAGAAAAATAACATAAATTCGTTTTATACTAAATAATCAATAAATTTAGGTGTGGTTCGGTTTGGTTTGGTTAGTTTAGAATTAAATTTTTAGGTTAGGTTAGGTTAAATTGTAAATTGTAAAGAGAAAATTATAAAGAGGTACAAGATAAATAGGTATTATAAAATAAAAACAACTATAATACGTAATCGTACTGTCATATATAATTGCTACAAAGACATAATTGTACTGTGATATATTATATTTATTACAATTCACAGTTAACTTAATGCAAATACAAATTTTTGTAAGGCATTTAAATTTATAATATTATTGCAATTTAGAAAATGGATAACAATACGTATGGTCCTTGTATCATTATGGAAACTTATTTGAGGACGAAGAAGAGTATGTTACAAGTGTATTATGGTCAACAAAACATTCGTGTAAGTAAAAAATGAAGTTCTGGGATTTGAATTTATGGCATATATTCTTCAGGAAAACAATAGACAACCGTTGAATTTAGGTTTGCCAAATATTACATCGAGGGACATGCTATCCTTTTGGCTAGTCTTAGGTGACCTGGTTATACTTCTGCCACTACGGGTAGCACGTATCCCGAAGTATACTGAAAATACAGTAACTTTTCATTGTGCACCAAATACAGAGAAATTTCAAATACATCAAATAAAACTTAAATTATAAGATACACAAAGATGCTTTCTATTCTAATAATAATATTCTAGTAATAGTATTTTCAGAGTTATCTAAAAACAAAACACGTTGTTTAACAAGTGAGGTTGAATTTAAATTGTTTGCTGTACAGATTTTCGCTCTGTGGACTAATTATTCAACTTCCAGGTAGTGAAACCTACGATACAACATAAGATGCTAAAATTTCTAGAAACCTGTCTGTTTGCTATGTAAATAACGGTGCGGTATCGGGAACCAGCATTTTGATTAAAGTCCTAACCGTAGATTCCGAATTACTTATACATAATAATGCATATCTATTATTCTTTAACGAACTGAGTTAACACAATTTTAAAATTGAAGAGTGTTTTATGCAGTTTCATTACGTCTTATATGTTAACCTTTCTTAAACATCATCCAGACGGTTATTTTCATGCCCCAATCACGCCAGCCAAAAATGTGACTTTTAGACAGACAGAGCAGGTTAGGGCGTTCCCTGGAGGCGACGCGTACCGATCCGCCCTCGTCGGTACGAAAAGAGGGGGCCGCCACCTATCACGCTAAGCCCGTACAGGCGAATCGAGGAGTGGAGAGAGTCAAATAGGCACGTGGAATGTGAATGAATGAATGAACTAATGAATAATTGAATGTGTGTGAGAAGGGGAATGGGATCAAAGATGAATGAATTGATTGATGGAATGGATGAGAGATGCCTGGACTTACTGTGTGTAACGGAGACCAAGCGAAAGTGTAGTGATACATTTTATCTCCTCGATAGCAGGTTGGCTCTTTGGTCTAGTGTATCACAGAGCGATCACACCAACGCTGAAGTGGGTATCATTTTATCGTATCGCTTAGCTTCAGGCCTGAAAGAGTATGGTTTGGTTGGTCCGAGACTTCTCGGGGTCTATATTAAGCTGGGAGTCACGCAAGTTTTTTTGGTAGCAACCTATGCTTCGGTTAACTCGTCGTCGACTCATGACCTGGAAAAATTTTGGGATTCTGTGAGGGATGTTCTGGATATGGTTGAAGGAAATGAATAAGTTATTATACGTGGTGACTTGAATGTCTGGGTGGGGACCCGACGGGACGGTTACGAGGCCGTTCTTGGACCCTATGGTGATAAGAGAGTGAATGATGCTGGTAAGCATATTGTAGATTTATGTGTGGAAAGAAATCTTCTTGTGTCTAACATAATGTTTCAGCATAAGGACATACATACGTATACATGGAGAAGGAATGATCAAATGAGTATGACAGATTTCATTTTGGTTGATAGTCGCCTCCGGAAGTGTTTGATGGACACGAGAGCCCATTATTAGCCGGTTTAAGAAGTGGAGGCACTGGCGAGTACGTGTTCCACTTGGATGGCTTAAAAGTATTAAGAGTGAAAAGTTACAAGACCCGAGTGTAGGAAGAATGTATGAGAGTCAGTCCAAGACAGGCTGAATAGTGTGTGCCTGCCGGACTTAGACGTGGATGACTGTTGGAATGTTTTAAAAGATAGCATGGTTGATGTTGCAAAAGAGGTATATGGGAGCGCATAGATGCACAAGTCTATGAATGGTGACACATGGTGGGATGAGGTGGTAAAAGCCTCCGTCGAAAGAAATAAGAAAGCTTGGCTAGACTATGTAGCATGTATGCAGTCGAATGGCAGTATGAAAGATTTGAAGAAAGAAATGTACTGTTGTTGCAAGAATATCACCAAACACTTAGTGAAAGAGAAGCGCGAAAGGGAAAGTATGAAACTAGAAGAGATGTTGGCTAACAACTTCGAGATGAAAACCAAACTCATTTGGAGGGAGGTGAAGAAGCCTCGGAGTTGTTCGTCTGCCTCCATAATGAATAGAATTAAGTCTAAGAGTGGTGATATTCTTGCAGGCATGCATGACGTGTTAAAACGGTGGACTGAATTTGATGAAGATATGTATGAATGTGCCCGAGATGCTGCCTCTGGGTTCGAGTACTCAAATGACTCGGAAATAGCGGAGGCATCTGACGACATTATGATGGAAGAAGTTGAATGGGCGATAAGAAGTATAAAATATGGTAAGGCTGCGGGAATAGATATGGTTACAGCTAAGATGATCAAACTTGGTGGTCCTGCCGTCCGGGACTCTTTCTGGGTTCTTTGTAACAAATGTTGGAAGACTGGTAGATCACCCGAAGACTGGCGACGTGCGGTCATCGTGCCCTTGTATAAAGACAAGGGTTCACCCATGGACTGTACAAGTTACAGGGCCATTAGTTTGATCAGTTTAGCATCAAAATTGTATGGAAAAATAGTTAAAAGGAGGATGCAAGGAATGTCCGATGGAACATTGTGGGAGGCTCAATTCGGTTTCAGGTTTAGAAGAGGATGTACGGATCAAGTTTTTTAGCTCCGCAACATTATAGAGAAGCATCTGGCTGTGGTTCAGAGGGTTTTCTGTGATTTTATGGATATCGAAAAAGCGTTTGATACGTAAGGAACTTTGGGACA
>NJDD01002951.1:71700-86898 GCA_002245505.1 Calephelis nemesis
TATTCATGTTAAAAAAATGCAATTTTCACTTGTATAAAAAAAAACAACTGTATGAATGTAAAAACATGTTTTTAGATCAGGCAACTTCATGATGCTACTTATATATTATGTTATTATGCGCGCGCATCTAAACATTTCACTCTCATAGTATTTTTACAATATATTATAACCATGTAATGACAAAATATAAACAAGAACAGAAGTCAATCTCCTGTAAGTATGAACTTAACCTTTGACAACTAAATTCAGCGGTTGACATCTTTGGTTTACGCACAAAAAACTGGCAATCGCACTCGTAGCAAAAGTTTGTTTCTTCATTTCGGCGACTAAATGAACAAATAATAGTATTAAGTTTACAAATAATGATATATATTCTTTTTCTTGTAGTGCCGACATAACGATACCGATTTTATGAAAGGTAAATTGTCAACTGGGTTATAAAGGCGACGAAATTACTGATAGGGTAATTATGGAGATCGATGACGATACCAATAATGTATGTTCAAGTACAGATTCGTTAAACATCTGAATAAGTTGAAAATACTTTTGGAAACACAAACATTATTTCTCTTTTGTAAATTTAGTTTGTTAAAATATAGGGATTGATAATTTTTAACATACGAGTATGTAGTTTCAATTCGTTTTTTCATACTCTTGCAAGTTAACATTTTCAGAGTTTCTTTGTAAAAATCGATAATAGCTTAATTTATTTAAATTTTCCGAAAATGGCATGACACCATTCATGAATGGTAAAAACTTACAACATTGCTTTTGTCGACTTAGTCTATGAGATTAAAAAACAGACTAAAGTTGTTTGTTATGTTGTTAAGAACGTAACAAAAAGAACATGTTTTAAATCTAGTAATAATTATTATTATATAATTGATTAAATGAAATGAAATTGAGTTAAATTCATTTACATGTAATTAGATGTTGTTACAAAGATATTAAAGTGTGCTAACACATTTCAACACATTGTGGTGTGCAACTGTTTTAATATTAATTGAAAAAAACAATTTTTACTAGACGTATTTTTGTAATTGAATTAATATTATTTATTAATATTTTTAAATTCAAAGTAACAGATGTTTGATCACGCGAGCTTGAAATATTGAAGTCTGTCCTTGTTTTGTGCTTAATTTTTCTACATCGCGGACATGTCCAGCAGATACCAACAATTTTTCTTTACAAACGGTTTGTGTTTGAAATTTTATATTGTGGGTGATACTCATAAACCCTGTCTTTAAAATAATACTCATTTTGATCTAAAAACGACATTTATTTTTTTACCAGCGATACAGAATTAATTATAAATGTTTATTACCATTTAATATAATCATTAAAGTAGTTTTATCTTCTTGTTTAACAGTAAAACTATGACAAAAAATAAATAACCAAACCCTGACATAACCAGAATCAAACAGGCATCTTGAATTGATTTTGCATGCCACATTTAATTTAAATGCCCAAAAATGATTTCACAGCTCTTTGTCCACCCAAATCACAGTAATTTTGATACTTACAACAAACAAAATAGTATTGTTCAAATACTTTATCCCAGCAATGTCGCCAATCTCAAAACGTTAGAACGGTCAGAGAGCCCCCAAAGTTGCGAACGCTAGGTGGCGCTGAATTCGTGCACATAGCGAATAATAAGCTCATTGTTTGCTTACTTTGGTATTAGATTTAATTTTGTAATTAAATATATATATTATTGCAAACTGTACAGTGCTTCTTTCACGTGCATTTTACATTTCATAGAAAACAGTAAAGGATTTAAAATATAATTATTATTACTTTCAGTTTCATTTGTTTTGACTAAAATATTTTTTGCCTAAAATCATAAATACAAATTTATTTTGAAAGTTATTGTCATAAGTTTAAAAATCTAATGTATTTTATACGTCTATATAATTAACTACAACTCGAAAATCGCTGCTCAAAACTATCTAGTCATAAAAAAATAATCAATATCAATTTGTGATGAGCCGAGTAATTTTAAAGGAAGAAAAAATTGACCTTAAGAAGTATTTGAACTTAAATCATATTATGCTAAGCTGTTAAATGTTCTAACCGTTTGAGGTAATAACTCAACTCCTGTGGCTAAATGTTCATTTACTTCTTACCGTTGGTAAGTGTAATTATATAATAAAATAATTATTAATTAATGATCGCCTCTGTGGTCTAGCGGTTCAGTTGTTGAACTTGACTGCATCAGCTCCCGGGCTCAAATCCCGGGTCGGGCAACAAAAAGAAAATTGGGTTTTTCCAATTTTCTAATAAAAATTATGTTGATCGGGATAGGACTTGTGCCCGGTTGGCGATAGGCTTGCCACCTATCACATTGTGGGACTTAGTATCTTCGGCTAGTCGTGGGTGCCCTGATTGTGCCTCTGCCTACCTCTTCGGGGATATGGGCGTGAAGATATTATTTTTAATTATTTCTTAGTTAACGTCAATTGAAACGTTAACGTTAAATTCACTTTTCAAAATTGCTTTTGTTTTACGATTGCGAAATGTATTCGTATTATCATCGAACTCCCTAGATACAGAGTTATAAAGTTGGATAGTTAATGAATATTCTATATTACATAACTGTCTGAGTGAAAGAAAAGAAAATAATTAAAATTTTCGCAAAAGGGCTTGAATCCTCACTAGCTCAAACAGTTAGAGCATGCGCTTACTTGAGACAAAAGGGTGCAGTTTCAAATACTGTCTGTGGTGATTTTTTCATTCTTTAAAATGTTTAAAATAAAAACAAACAGTCAAATCGAGAACTTTCTGTTTAAAGTCGGTTAAAATGAAATAAAATTACGTTGTAGAGTTTTGCTTCGCGTAAATTTGGGCTTTTTCTTGAATAAGAACGTGCTTCCGATGTCGACGAACAAATTCGTCTGTGAGTTGTGGCAGGGTTAGGTTACTGTATCGAACAAGGTTATCGATTTTGCGTGTACAAGCGTCATAACAAATATTTATTTTATATAAATAAGCTTACCGTTAACATGGGAACTTTGCATGCCTAACCATTAAACGATTTTATAAAAAAATAATGGCATTCTGACACGAATACAATAACGATTTAATTTATTCTACAGTCGGTTTATTTTATGTCGGCTGTTTTAGCTTGCTTTTCGAATGTCAAATACTTTCATTTTAAAAGAATTAAAAAACTGAACTGAATAATTGATGACATCCTTTTTGTGGAGTCAAATCACAAGAAATACCTCTGAACAAATTAATCAAATTGATCTAAATCTTTCGTAAAGCATTTATTTGTAAGCAAGTTGGATGTAAGTCAACGATACAAAAGTATAAAATTATTGCAATAAATAAAATAATAAATAAAATGAATATAAGCATCATATAGCATATAATGTAGCATCTAAAAATACAAATAAATATCTGTCCCTATCAGGAGCTAGAGCATTTCCCCGCGTTGGTCTATGTTCCCTGTGTAAAATAGACTATTGGCCTTTTCTTGCCTGGCAGCTCTCTAACAGAGACGATCATATTACGAGTATGTGTACGAGATTTTAGTTTTAATGCATTAAATGTGCTCAAAATAATATATCAACATCTACACACCGTAGAAAAATCAAATAAAAAGATGCATGTTTTATCCACTTTTTAAAATAAAAAAGTCGCAAGTTAGAGTCCGATAAACATTTGTTGGGAAATATGTTGCGGCTCATGAGTAGATTACGAGAACTTTCTACAATATATCAACAGACAGACAGACGTATTCTCTCTCGATTCAATGTTTTGTCAAAGTTCTTTTTCAAAATGACGCATGGCGACCGGTTTTATAGCATGTCCTGAATTTAAATTTCACATCTAAAGTATATAATGTTTTTTTAAATTTCACTTTCTCATTATCGTCCTATCACCCTATTACCATATTTTTCCAAAAGTAATTGAGCAAACTGTTTCGATACTAGGCGGAAATATTTTAAAATGCACTCGGAACTGAGAAAATAGGTGGATCCAGTTAATCCTCGATGCATGTGCGGGGGCTTCATAGACGGCCATTCTTAAACATTTTATGCACTATATCTTCGATCTTATGCACTCTTCATTTGTAATTTTTATTCATTCTTAAAATTTTGATTTATTTTAGGTAATCACAGATCAATAAACAAGCTAGCAGCTTACGGCGGTCCTAGAGCAAGATGTCTAACATCAAAGTTTACCGTTTCGTTTGCATTTGCAGATTTGCTTCAAATATGAACATGTACTGTCATTGGTCACAATACATTTTAAAATACACATTTAAAGTACACAGTTAAAATTAAGCTGTGTGACGACCATGCCGGAACTTTTGAATCTGTGTTTGACAAATTCATTATAGTACGACGATTTGAGCATATCTAGAATTCAATAAAAGCAATTTACTCTTTTGAACTTGGGTAATTTGAAAATATAATATATTTTCGTTTTTTTATGTAAAAATGTATCTTCACATCCATGTCAACAAGAGAAAGCAGAGGCGCAATCAGGGAGAGCACGACTAGCCGAAGACACTAAGTCCTACACTATAATATGTGACAAACATATCGCCAACCGAGCACATAGCCAACCCCGGACGTCATTTTCACTAGAAAATTGAAAATACTCAGTTTTTTATTTTTTCGTTCCTGACTCAGGACCTCAAGAAGTGAAGTCGGTTGGAAGACCGCTGGACCCAAGAGACAATATATATTGTTTTATTATGTAACTATGGAATTTGTTCTAGAACAACCCGTATCGTGGGCTCTGCTGGCTCCTTCGGTCAGCCCTCACCGAGACCCATCAGGATCATCAAATCCAGGGTTAAGACTGTATAAGTTTGAAACTGATACTGGGAAGGTAAGTGTATTTTAGAAGCATCTTGTGTGAATGAACCACACCAAATCACGAGAATGACAAATACTGACATTATGACAAAAGAAACAAAGTAATTGGTTACAACTTTAAAGTACACGTTCTATTTCAATTAGTACGAGTATTTAAAGTTTTTTTGTATTTATTTTTGTGATAGTAAAGTACTACAAAACAACTTACCCGATAAAAGATCCTTCGCCTTACATGTTCATGAAACTCTAATTCTACTGCCAAATTTCACTGCGACGGGTATACGGGACAGCTGGAAGACTTTCACAATAGGCCTGATATGCCAGCTACAGGACAGCAACGCATCTGTAAGTCGTGTGGTTGTTCGCTTACAACATAAAAAATGTAACTTTTTTCTTCAATATATAAGCACCAACTCCAGCAACTCAGGCTTTTCTGAAGATAATGGATATATTTTATTCCATCATTTTACCGTGTGTTTGACAATTTGAGACGCTGATTGATTACTTTTCGTTTCCTTATACGGTTTTCAAAACAGATGTTAAAATAAGGTTTTCGGTGGACTTTCGTAAAACAAATAACAAATAGTTTGAAATATACAAACAATACTGAAATGGTATAATCATAAGTCGCAACTCCCAACGTCTTCCACATAACCTCCTCATTTAATTAAGGCTGTATTTAATCTTGTTGCCAGGTTCTAGACTACACGCAATTCTATCTGGACCTAGCAGCTGCGAACAGAGCGGGCGCGGGAGCGGAATGGGTAGCTGAGTACAATTTGACGCAGTACTACGGTCTTAGGGATGTTTCTGCAATCTCTTTTCACGATCTGGCTGATAAACTGAGAATAGGGATGCCCCACGAGATGACGATGTTTCATAAGTAAGCATAACAATTCATATTTTTCGTCTTCTTGATATAAGTGACAGCTTTTAAGTTAGGGTAAAATTTCGTTGGACGTGCTCCGAAAAGTTTATTACTTAATATATTCAGAAAATGTATGATAACATTTTGTTAGTACCTACAAGTACTTTGAAAAATCATTTTATGACATCGTTTTTGTTGCAGGTATTTAAGAGCATATAGCGTAAGACACGATAACATAGACAATTGCGATGGGGCCTGTGCACACCAACATTTCTGCGCCATAACCTGCTTGGAATATGTGGCATATCGACAGTGCGTAGAAGCCGCTGCGAGTGCTCTGGCCGCCTCTGCCCGATCCGCTGCGCTCGTCGTCCCGCTCGTGAACATGATTCTGGTATTAATAATCTGTGTCATTGTGCTTTAACTAGATTTTTATACGTTATGTTGAAGATGTAAAAATAGAAGAATGCGAAGAAATGTGTATTTGCTCAGTCAGCAGCTTGTGATAAAATCAACTTAAGGAATGTATGTTAGTACTTTTAAAGTAGGTTTGTACATCTATTTGTAACACTCATAGAATTATTTCCTGAATAGTCATGTAAATTAGATAATGTTACTTGGTGTAAATAGAATTACACTTGTATATTTATAACGGAAAATGCTCTAAAATTCCAAAATCGTATGTTTTAATGGTTTCTATTACGTAATTAGTATTTAAACTGTTGCGTCGTTTTTTCAATTTTTCAAAATAATTCGAGGAATACTAAAACCACCTCAGTATGTAACTTGTTAATGAGCCTAACATAAAACTCGTTAAACAGTCTTGTCATGATGTCATATGTTTTTGAAAATTCAGTTTTAGTTTTTGATGTTATTTTTTCGACATATTAGACGCAGGCATAAAAATTAAAGAACCTTACTATGTACGGTTCAATTTATTTTCTTATTTTGAAATATATTTATAAAGATATGTAGAACACGTGACGCTAATTTAAAACGTATTTAATAATCGTAGGTAAAATTTTTATTGCAGAAATTAGTGATTTTTGGCAGCTTTTTATCTTTGCTTCTTTTTTAACTTGTTGTAAAAAAAATAGAGAACGATGTTATTTCATTGTAGTTATTTCTTACACAAAATATATTTTTATGATAGTAATATTATGTTCAATAGATAAAATATAAACTAAATTCATTTACATTATGTTTACATATATTGTTCGTTTTAAAACATTTTTACTGCTTTATCTGCAATATTCTGATGTTTATTAAAGTAATTAACGATTCGAACTTTAATATCGTCTATAAATATTAAATGTAATTTGATTAGTAGACTACTTAATTCAATTTTTATTTGATGCTTCATTTTTTAGTAAAGTATTAACTTTGCTTTTAGGGAAGAAAAATTTGGTTCATATATTACTACTATACATTTATTTTTATTATAGCATAAAAGTATTACTATGAAAACTTTGTTTACTTGAACATGTAACAGAATGTCTTTTATACGTATAATAAAAACATTTTTATATAATATCAAAGCTTTGCTACTGTTCATTAACATTATTTCTATACTACCTACTACCTAATTTGCAACAGTACAGAACTGATACCGCGGCATAATCCCTTAGAAGCTAATTTTATAAATAATAGAAACCGAGCTATGATAAGAAATATTAATTTTAAAGTTAACCATTTCTGTCCAACAAACACAACTGTAAGACCAAAACGTCTTAGTTTATGTTTAAGTTTACGTTGGTTCTAGTTTTATTACGGGATAATATTAACCACCGTGCGCTTGTAGATTGTAGTACAGAATAGTTAATTATTATAAACTGGTTACAAAGGGTAAGTTTCTGAACAACGAGACTAATTAAAATCACTACCTTACTTGTTTTCATGTAAATTACATGAAATGAAAATGTATAATGTTGGGGGCAATACTATCGCCACAGTACACCACAATGTCCCTCGAAGACAAATGGCTTGTAGCAGCAAAGTTATTTATTACTTAATTTCCTACAAACTACCACCGTGATAGTGTATCGAAATAAAATACGAACACATTTTTCTTGTCTAATTCCATTTAGGTTTCTACTTCAGCGGAAATTGTGTATTATTAATAAACTTCAGATATCAGCCTTGATTAGTTCAGCTGTCGGGTTGTAAATTTACTTTTATTTTATTTGTCGATATTTCGGTCTAGTTACTAGGGTCTATCCCTGGTCACGTCGGGACTTCGGCATGGACTTGTTCCTAACTTTTGACAGGGGGATTTACTGACGGGTGAGTCTAACAATTCTTCTTTTTGTACACTATCGTTTCTGGGCATTATCGCGACAAACAACACAAACCATCCCTGCACTTTACGGCACTTTTTGTACATGTAGCCCGTCACAGACCAGCAATAGGATCCCACGCCTGGGCCAACTTAAAACCGTCTCTCCTATTGAAATGATTTGGCGTGTTTCGAATTTTAATCGCTTTACGTACTAGATGAAGAGTATAATGGGATTCAGATACCTGCCGCAGTCCCGTCGCGATCACGGTCTATGTAACTAGACCAAAATATCGACAAATAAAATGAAAATGTATCGTGAGTTTCTTATATAAATATGTAGTTAAAAGTGTTAATTATACTCGACCATTTATGTTTAAAATCATATTGGGTTATAGCTTTTACGTCGGAATATTCTTTTAACTCCTTAGTTACTCGTATCTATCAAGGAATCTAGAAGACAAAGAATTAACGAAAATAAGCTTATCGCTTTCGCACGATCTTGCGGATCAATTGTTATTTTTGTTGGTTGTTGGTGTTTGATAAAGCGATAAGCTTATTTTCGTTCAGTCTTTGTCTTCTAGATTCCAGTCGCGTGAAGCTACTCATACTAATTTATTTGATGTAGATTTGAACACATTGTTACAATCTTCAGCATTTATTTGTAATTAAAAACACATAAATTTAAAGTGAATTTTTTTTTGTTAATTAAGGCAAGGACTGATGTTATAATTCAAAAGAAACACGCGTAATGTTTGCTTCTTGATAGCGATTGTTGATATTTTTTATAAATAGATGTACGTTTCTCTTAGTTTATTTCATGATGCATTGCCAATATGAGGCTGTGGATGTTGAGTCTATATCCTGTAAAAAAACTGTCCCGAGCCGNNGAGCCCCGAGCCGAGCCCCGAGCCGAGCCCCGAGGAGAGCCGAGTCACAACACTAGCACGTGACGATCTCGCTGCTAGACGCAATCAACCACCGTTTCACCTTTTCCAAGCTATTTGGCACATCAACTACTATCACACTGGAAACTATCGCAATTTTAACTTTTCTTGCGTAATTTACTTTTCTTCTTTCACAATAATTAATAATAATAATACCTCTGGACAAATCACACAAATTGAACCTAACCCCAAAGTAAGCAAATTATGTGCTTGTGTTATGTGTGTTAGTCAACGATGCTATTACATATAAATACTTAAATAGATACCAGAATAAATTAAACACCCAGACCCGGAAATGCAGACGTCTAAATGTTCATCACATAAATGCTTGCCCCCGTCGGGAATCGAACCCGAGCCTCGCGGTTGGTCGATGTAGTTAGGCGAGTAGGCTAGCCACTCGACCAACGAGGCGGTCAAATTTCATTAATATTAAATTATTTCATTAATATTATTAATATATTATTAATTAATTTCGTTAATATTTCTAATAATGTGTAAATATGCTAGACTATTATTATTTCTAAAAAAAGTACTTACATCGATAGATTTTACCATAAGATGTGAATATTATATTATGTAAAATAGTTTTTAAAATTGTAAAGAGGAACAATTAGTAATTAAGTGTTATAATATACGTCTCTTTCATATGTCGGTGACCAATAAGTAGTAACTTGCAAACGCATTATTTAAATGAGATTTCTCTAAGTCAACAGTCAATGTATTCCAAATAGAAAATAGAAATATTTCCTCTAAAACTCGGTTAGTTTAAAATTAACTTAAAAAATTCAGAAGATGATTAAAAAAGTAGTATAATCATAACAAAGTAATGAATAAAAGGAGAAAAAAAAACTTTAAATCGTTGTTATAAAAGTTATTTTCTCTCTTATTAATATTTTTTAGAAAATATCTTCGATGATATGATTACGTATGATATATTGAATATATATTACTACTTACCAGTATGACATTGGCAGACAAAACGACTAACAAATATGCTGAACGTGCGAGCTATAATAGTGTGTTGCCAACATGAGTCGTAGGTATAAGTATTTTGTGAAAATAAAAGTCACGAAAATTGATTTTGTTTATTTATAAAATCTAAAACCCCAACTGAAGGAGAAGTTAAGACAGAGTTAAAATAATACGGTACAAATATTTGTACTGTGGAAAAAATCTTCGAAATGTGAAAGATATCTAATTATCTGTTACCTGGCGGTGCGGTGCAAGTGGTGTTGCCATATTGAATTCTATATTTTTATTACATTGATATTTTACACTGAAGATTCCAAAACGAATCTAGATCCTTTTGGTATGTCTTTTACTAAGAATATGCGCAAAGTAATTGTAATTTCAAGCATATGTACCTAACTGCGCCATGGTTTTTAAAAATAATAATAAAAAATCCATTTACTTAATGAGTGGTTAAAGTTTAACGACGCTCTGGCAGGCGGTCGTTTCCGGTGAAGTTCTATCTGCAGGGATAACCTTGAATCTGGGATTCATGCGAATTGGAAAATGACCTCGGATATGTCGTGTTCGGTACTCCTGAACACGGTTCTAGCGGCTTATTAACATTCAGTTACAAATAAATTCAACGAATTCAACAAAATAATTTATTATTAACTAAATGTCAGCAATTCTACAGTATTATGTTCAAAAGCACCTAAAATTATATAACCGATTCCAATTTCCAATATTGTATAGATATGTATGGATGGATTGTAAATTTTTAACTGACTTCTAGAAGATGGAGGTTCTCTATTTCTTACCTTAAAGCATATTTCTGAATGAACCATTTACTTTTTTTACAAATGAATTAATTACATTAACTAAAGCGTATCTTTTATTTAATTAGACCAGATAATATTAACATTGACATCAGTTATTAAAGTATTAGCCTTGCTACACACAATATAGTCCATCGCCGTGACATCGGCCAAACAGAGGTCGTGTTGAATAGTGAGGGTGCAGATATATATTTTTGTAGATACTGCAATGTGTACATGAATGTGTTGTTGATTGTGGTGGCATCGATACAAAGCTGTCCCCTCTAGAAGACACACATTCGCTATCGTAAAGCAAACACGCTTTTAATAAATATGTGTGGAAGTATATCTGTATTTATTTTGTATTTTAAATCTATCGCATCACATGTACTTAAGTAAAGTTTACGACAAAATGTAATCTGTCTTGTCCTTTGATTTGAAGTAAAGTGCATACGGTGTGTCAATTTTAATAAAAGTTACAGAAGTTACAGAAAATTAAGTTTATTTTTTTAAAGTACTGAATTAATTTTGACGTGATGATTGATGTGTGGACTACTAAGGCTTGTTTCACACTTACCATAACAACGCCTCAACCGCAGGACTGCTCGTGTGCAAATTTTGTATTAAAAATGAACAGTGAAATTAAAAAAGACCACACTTGCACGTCATTATTGGCCATACCAGTAACACTTTCCTCTTCGAATTCCACACATATTTAGTCAAGGCGTGTTTGCTTCACGGTAGCGAATGTGTGTCTGCAGTAGTGGACAGCTTTGTATCGATTCCATCACAATCACCACAACGTTCCTGTACATTGAGTACTTCAAAAATATAAATCTTCACCTTCACTATTTAACACGCCCTCTATTTGGCCGATGTCGCTGTGATGAAGTGTAGTGTGTGTAGCAAGCCTAAAATTTTAATAACTGATTTCATTTTATTGATTTTTTGTTTTGAGAATAAGTACAGAGCAAAATATTTTACAATTATATGACATTTGTATACAAAAATAATTCTACTCGAAAAGCTATATTCTCATTATTTTTGGAATTCGAAATTAAATTTATTATATTATAACCATTTTGAAATCTGTTAAAAAATATTAATGTTAACGATAAATTTGTTTAAAAAAAGACGGGTTGCACTCCGGGAGTGCCGGCAGAAGTGAAAACTTTAATATTAACGTTGTGGATTTTTGATATTTTGGAATGGTTAGGGAATAATTTTTGCACGAATAGCTTTAATTATCAGTATGAAAGTACTATCATTTATGCACAAATATTATTGTCATATAAATAACCTGCGTTTGGCTTGACAAAAACTCGCTAAAGTAAGATCACGTGACGGATAGGAGCGTCTTTATATTATCTGTACAACGAACATTGCTCGTCTACACATAAAGCTTATTTTCAAGATGAAACAAATAGAGCAATGTGTGTTGATATTATACGTATCTGCTATCTGTGAAAATGTAATGGTAGGTATATTGGGTCGTAGTATCAATTGCTCGTCCTATACTCTTCGGAAATATCGAAGCAATACAAAAGCAGCAATGAATCTACGTTTTATTTTAGATTGCCGTTTTATTCGCGCATGAGCAGTGCTCTGTCTTACGTTCTGACGATCTGACGCGAGTTTAGAAGTTTTTGTCCATTCCAAAAAAAGTTCGCAACGCCGCTAAAGAAGTTTTCACTTCAAAATGTTTTCTTATATTTTTCAAAGTTTTTGAAATTTTGTTTTGATTCGAAGCACCGACTTTTATTTTCATTTATGGCCAGTCAGTATAAATAAGTTGAAATAAATTACTTTGTAAACATGATTTGGTGATAAGACAGTGATGTAATTTTGGAGAAAGAGAAAACGAAATTAAACGTGATTTTAAAAACTATTAAATACATATTGGTATGCTATTTTAAATAGCGTTAATGTAACCTAATCCTTAGAATAAATAGATAAAACTTACTGTTTTATATCCTTTAATTATTAAGTATTGTAAATGAATGTTTTAATTTTTAATAAAGAATTGTACTCATTATGCTTTATTTATTTAATTGTATTGATTTTATTGATTAACAATGTATTGATAAATTACTTCACTTTAATAAGATTTACTTCGATTGAAAGAAATGAATATGAATAATTTTAAGCTTGAATCATGAAAAGAAAAAAATAACAAAGCACGTAATTTTTTTTTGTGTAAGATCAGTGAACATGCACACTACTCATCTGATTGTAAGACACAACCATGGCCCATAGACGCTACAGATATTACAAGTGCGTTGCTGTCCAGACCGTTGCAGAGTCAATCTGGCGGCAGGAAAACATTAGGTAGTGGATCCCTACCCAGGCAAGTCACTGCAGAGAACTCTACCACCATTGGATATAAACCTGTGTGTTTCGGGTTGAGCACTTTGCACGCCCACAAGAGTCCAGTGGGTTCGTAAAAACCACGAGTTAGCAACACATAAGGAATAAAAAATTACAAGCTAGATGAAGAAGGTGATTACGTATCGGGAGGAAAGTGTCAGTTCGAATTTTACGCATTAACGTGTTGGTAATTATGTAAAAAATTCCAATTCAATATTATTTACATTAGAAAAGATTGATCATAAGCCTCAAGCCAGCCATTCCATGGCTTAGTAGGCATTTGCCCTGTCGAGTTTCACCCGATTCGGGTGAAACGACCACGTCCATTGTTCTTAATATTTTTGAGTGGCGTTTGCCCCGCAACTTTTTTAAGTAATATTTGTATAGTCGGAATGCAAAATTTTTGGTGAGGTGATATAATTTAAATAAAAGTGATATAATTTAAATAAAAGCAAGGTACTGTAGGAAAAATAAAAAATATTATGTAACAATTAACTTAAAATAGATTAATAAATATGATAAATCCTATCGCCAAAGGGACATATATCCAATCCCGAACAACGTTTTTTTAATTAGAAAATTGGAAAAACCCAATTTTCTTTTTGTTGCCCGACCCGGGAATCGAACCCGGGACCTCAAGCCCGACGAGTGAACCGCTAGACCACAGAGGTGAGTGAAATTGTTTGATTTTCATAATCTAAAATAGTAGTCGAAATATGTTCGCAAATTTCAATGTTTTCAGAAGTTTTTGTTTGAATATGACAGATCTCTTTGTCTCTTTACAATTGCATAGTTAATAATTCTAAATATTTAAAAGCAACGGTCTCGAGCTAAGGTGTTATAGACTTACTTTACATCATTCTTTTCTCATCAGCCAACAAGAATAGTAGTGCTATGAAAAAACATACCCATGCACTAGTAGTATTACCGAGCAGTAGAGCCTAGAGAAATAAATGGGTTTATCATATCATACTAAATAAGTTTTATCAAAAATTGTCAGTCTGTGATGAAATATACAGTACATTCTTACAAGGTTTTTTTATTAACTTACTATGTAGGTATGTTTGTCCGGTTAAAATGCTGCAACCACAGTTTTAAAGCTGCTACTTTAAACCGATTAAGTTGATTTTTGGCATAAACATAAAAAAAAGTATCTTCAGGCCCATATCCCTGAAGAGGTAGGCAGAGGCACAACCAGGGCACCCACGACTAGCCGAAGATACTAAGTCCCATAATGGGATAGGTGGCAAGTCTATCGCCAACCGAGCACGTTTCCAATCCCGACCAACATTTTTTTTTATTAGAAAATTGGAAAAATTCAATTTTATTTTTGTTGGCCGACCCGGGATTCGAACCCGAGACCTCATGCAGTCAAGTTCAACACCCGGACTGCTCGACCACAGAGGCGATAAACATGACATAAACATAACAGTGAAATATTATGATTTAATGGAGCAGATATGTTGATGGAGGCGGAAGCTGGTTGTAGGAGCTTTACAATTCTTACTCCGCGTTTGGATTAATTTTTTGGTGCTAATTGAAGATTACTTCTAATAATATCTTCTATAGAAATAGAGTTGACAAAAGATACCTTAAGTATTTTTTTTGTAAAAATACTTATCCAAATTTAAATATTAGGGTTGCAAGTTCTTGGATTTTATTCTTGGTCTAGCGGTACCGCGTCGGGCTTGACTTACAGCCTGGCCACGGGAAATTCGCCAAAGCGAAAATTCGTGTGGTGCGACTGGCGGAGCGTCTAGCGACTAAAACAAAAGTACAGCAATGCTCTTAGCACAGCGGCATGGCGACCAGCGAAGCGACCGGTGAAATGTAGCGGGCGAATCGCGGGGGTGACTGAAGTTTAGTTGTTTTCGCCGCGAAAAATGAACACCGAAATTTTAAATGCTGAAATACTAGTTGGAAATAAAGTCAAAAGCAATTTTTACATTTGAAATTCAATTTGCATAGTCTTTATTCTCCAATTCAGGTAGAATACTAATAAGAATGTAATCGAAGGTTTCAATAGTCATTCTCGTGAATTTAAAAAGTTTTTCTGGATTTATTCTGATTCTGTATTCTTCGTAGTACTTGTAGAATTCTATATTTAAACCCTGTGTTGGTCCGGGCTCCTTTAAAGAATAGA
>NJDD01002951.1:96714-116163 GCA_002245505.1 Calephelis nemesis
TTGTCGCATAGGCTACCGTGCATGCACAATAAAAAAATGAGCACAGTACCAAAGAATCTGTAAAGACTACGTAATACCTAAGAGACGGATCTTCCATTGATAAAGCTTCTGAGCATATACCAATAGAGAGAAACTAACTACCGTCATTGTTAAGGTCAAAATCAAAGTTAAAGCTTCCTTTATTTCGTAGGTAGAAAACTACACTTGAAATATGTCAAAAAATAACATTTTCCATATATAAATTAATATAACAATAATACAAAATATCTTAAAAAAAACTAAACGAAACTAAATATAGTATTTATACGTTATAATAAAAATAATTCGCCTACTTTTATGTAGGGTTATAATTTTGAGTTGAGTTTTATATTGGTAGATCTGACTACTGTAAAAATATGATGGGTTAGGGATGTACTTACCTACTGATAATTTTTCGTCAATATCGATAATATTGTACGGGACGTGTACCGTACGGGAAATTCACTTCACGAAACAAAGATATTATGTCTACACTATTTTAATAAAAAAAAAGATTGTTTGGTATTTATTGTTGTTATTACAACAAATAATGATAAATACTCTTAACTACGATAAGATATGGCAAATTCATTAATCCTATATCCACTCATCTACAAATGCTCAGTTGGCATTTATTATTATCTGTATGCGTGATGCCAAAACTTTGGACCCCTTTTTACGAAACTTGCACCGACGCAGGAGAATAAAATTTGGCAGACTTATAGTTTATGTGTAGGACAAGTGAAGAACGCTAATATTTTTCAATAATAATGCTTATAAAAGTACATTAGGTCAATAAATAAAACATTACCCACACTGCCATGCATTTGACACACACAAACAAATATATTGATTATAACGAGAAAAGGGCATAGATGGCGCACTAAAAAGTTTGGAAACAAAGTAGTTGATATTGAGAAAAGAAGATGGCGTTCTAATCAACAAGATATGGACTAATCAACTAAGAATCAATCATTATGGTCGAATTTCGACCAATGGGCGACCACTAGTTACTATTTTATATGTAAAGATGTCTTTATCGAGATTCAAGATTAGGATGGACTTAACGAAATTTGATCGGCAGCTAAAATAAAATTCTTAGGCCCAGAAAGCTACGCCACATGCCTGTTTAGGCACCCTATTAACAAGTTGTTGTCGGAGGGAAGGAAAATGATTATATTTATTAGATGCGTAGCTATTTGTTACATAGCATTTAATAAATATGATATTATTTTATGAATTGTGTTTTCCGTAAATTCAAATTAAAGTGTTAAACAAGCGAATTAAAACAAATGGCTGTCTAGAGGTCTTTTAAAGTAAAACGTCAGTTGGGTTTAAATTATCGACATTCCCTGCATCACAAAAAGGAAAATAAGAGGAGTTACATACGTTATAAAAAAGTATTATTTAAATGTATACTATAATCTCACCAGGCATCCCCTGATGCTGCTGATGACGTTAAAATATATTGAACAGTCTTCTGATAATTGTAAAGTTTCATAGGATATAACTAAAAGTAGGTATATTTCAAAATTAATTGTTTAAAGAAGAAATAGAACAAGTTAAAAAGTACAACATGAGGTAGGGTAAGGCAATGGACCCAATTTATCGATTCGTTTTTAAATACCCATCGGTGTACGTACGAATTATTGCGTTGCGTACATGCCAGATATAAATACTTATAACTAAGCCACCCGTAAATATTTATAAGTTTGAATGAAGCGACGAAATTTAGACATGGTATCGGTGATATATTGTTGTTAGGTTAATGTTAATAATTCGCTAAAATTGTGTTCAAGAGTACTTAAAATGACTTTTCGATTCCACCTTCCAACTTGCATGAAACCGAGATTCAAAAGTTACCCTACAGGTCTACTAGATAACCTGACACAGCGCATAGAGCACAACAATGGCGAGCGCTGATGATATATACATACATAAAATAGAAAAGGCCAAGGTAATTATGCCGCTTGTTTTTTGTTATTTTAAAAATATTGAAACAATAATAAATGCTTAAATACAGATTGTAACATTTATTTTTCGGTTAAATCAAATCGTCATTAACAAAAACTCGTATAATATATAGTATACTCGCATGTTGATACTGCGAAATCCTCGCCATGTTTGTTGAACGATATATTGCAACATCACAATATATCAGACTTTTCAATACATAAATCTCGCCTACAAAAACTGTTAACGTTTATTCTTGCTTCAATGTTGCCAATAATTGCTGGTGATTTCCTGTTTTGTACGAGCAACCAGCAATTTCGTGGTATTATTAACTCGTGATACCGTCACGATTTTGTCGTTTTCACCTTTTATCAAACATTTTACGAATAACTTTTATAAGCCGCTTTTGTATTTGACCTCAGAATTACATATTGTTAAGAGGGTTGGGAATTGGTCGCGGTTGGGCGCACTTTCGTGAAATTCAATATTTTTATTTAAGTAGATATATGATTTTGAAAACATGATCGTCGAGTGTGAGGTAGAATAAATATTTATCTAGCAATTAAAAAGCAAAGCAGAGCAAGTATTGCATCTATGGCAGCAACTAATACTTCTACGCAACGGTTTCGGGAGAGGTGGGGAGAGGGATCTGGTTTGGTAAATGATTACAATAGCTACTTTCCAAGTAAAAAGATTGTCAAAAATAAATAGCAAATCAATTTTCACTCAACGATTACTTATATTATATTATTAAATTCTGTTATCTTTTCTTAAATCTAGAAGTTCATTTAACCCCCTAGATTAACTATCTATCTCCATTATACCTATCCCAAGTAAAATATATGAAAAAACAATTGTACCTACTAAATCAAATGTTGTTACACTTTAACAAATTTGGTTTATTTCCTAATTAACGGTTCGATTCTACAAGAAGTAGATCATCAGTCGATGCTGGTGTGGAATTATTGAAGAAATTTTATAGCGTTGGGAGGATTCTCAATATGCATTTGGTGTGTTCCTCGCTTTGTCCAAACATTTCGATTCCGTTACCCACGACATGTAGGTCAAAACCCACGCCATTATGACATCAAAAATAAGGCGCTTTTCATTTGTTTTTGTGTGGGAGAATTCAGAAAGTTAATATTCATGGTAGAGTAATAATAATTCTAGGTATGGCAATTTTTAAAGATTTACAATAAGGCCTGCAACATTGATAAACTTTCAATTAGGTTGAGCTCAGCAGCGAATTGTGTTTAAAAAAAATGAGAAAACTAATGTTGAAACCGCCTGGATAGTTTATTTTAGTAGTTTTTACAGCATCATGTGGTATAGAATTGGACGCGGGGGGAGTTCTACCGAAGTTAATATTAGATTTAATTTACAAAAGAGAGTCACAAGGGTAATTTATAACTTAGGTCCAAGAAATTCTCTGTAAGGTAAATTCAAATAAATCGAAATTCTAACGGTAACATCCCTATATCTTAAAAAAAATCGGAATGTTTCAATTGTAAATTTATTTTATGACATATGAGTCTAGGTCATATGTATAGAATAGATTATCTTCGTTTCTGTCGGTAGGTTGTTAGAGGCGAGCACAGGTTATATTTTTTAGCGGGCAGGGTCCAACTTAGTTCACCTAAAACCTAGTGATTAATCTTTGCTGTTTGTTTTTCAATTCTATTTCATTCATGCACTTTTATTACTATCAACGGAGCTCATAACAGTAATCACACTTTTTTTATTAATTTTTTTTAAAAATGACAAGTTTGATTCTGTACTCTTTTGTTTTAGAAATTTTTATTTGTAACATTCTATGATCACATTGAATCATAATATTCTATCATGATATAGATAATAATAATAATAATAAACTCTTTATTGTACAACTAAAACATGAAATTGTTACATATTACGTTTATAAAAACATATTTTATACAAAAGGCGGTTTTATCGCTAACAAGCTATCTCTTCCAAACAACCAACGCGACGCTTAGAAGATAAATACATTAAAATAAGGAGAAGGTACAATAACAGCTGTTTATAAATCATTAATCTATCAAATAATTAATTTAGGAAGTAATCTAACTTTTTAAAACAAGTGTTTAAATTATAAATTAAAGTTAAAACAAACAAATAAAAAAAATATGCACATTAATAGGTAGTGAACATTTTCCAAGTTTCCCAGTTATAAATTTGGTGTTAAAGTATATAGGTAAAACTCCTTTACCATCTTCTGAAACCCATAGTTGCTTTCTGCCTGTCTTATTTCAACAGGCAGTGAGTTCCATAGCTTAATAGCCCGTACTATAAACGAATATTTATAGAATTTAGTTTTATGTTCCGGAATCTTTAATAAAAATCTTTTGCAATGACGTTGACCAACGTTATCTTCATTAAGAAAAATAAACCTCTCTTTAAGATAGGCGGGAGTATTGGTATTAAAAAGAACACTAAATAAAAGATTGAGTGTATGCGCATTCCTGCGAAGGCGAATTGGTAACCACACGAGTTTTGTTCGAAAATCGGAAACATGGTCATATTTGCGAAGTCCAAATATGAACCGAATGGCAACATTTTGAAGATGCTCTAGTTTATATAATTGATTTTCAGTCAAATTCATATAACAAGCATCTGCATAATGAGGATAGGAAGAAGCAAGGATTGTGCGAGCGTAATTTTAGTGGATATGGGGAGAAATTTTCTAAGACGATTCAATGAATTAGCTGATGCAAAGATTTTACTACTGAGTTCCTTGATATGCACAGACCACGGTAATCTATTATCAATAAAAATGCCCAAATTTTTAACTTCTGATGAAAAACTATAGATAATAATGATCATAAAAAAATCCATTGAGTACATATATGGAGATAACTTTTACATGTTTGCAATTGCATTGCATACAAATCCAATGTAAATCTGTTAAAAAATATAAATTTATCACTTTAATTCAAACAAACAGTTTGCGATTATAGGCATTAAAAAGCAATTCCTAGAGCTTAAGATAACAAGAGTGTATTAAATATAAAAAAAAAAAATTATTTGCAGAAAGACACCAACAATCGATTAACGTAGAGAAAAATATTATTTTGGGTCCTTGATATGAGATGTTACATAGAAATGAGATGGCTTAAGGAAAATGGTACGTCGAGCAACGCAATATAAGAAAACCGCTTTTTGACACGAGAACTCCGTTTAGAAAACCCGTTAACATATTGTTTTAGTAGTATGTGCCATTGTAAAAATATGATCGCCTCGTTGGTCGAGTGGCTAACGTACACGCCTAAATACACTGACGAACCACGAGGCTGGGGTTCAATTTCCGACGGGGGCAGCCACTTGTGTAATGAACATTTAGATAAGAGAAGTCTGCATCTTCGAGTCTGGTGGTTTATTAAATTTAGTTTGATATCTGTTTAAGTATTTTTATGTAATAGTATCGTTAACTAACACCCATAACAGCAAGCATTTAATTTGCTTCCTTTGGGGTTAGATTCAATTTGCTTAAGTTGTCCAGGAATTGTTAAATGAGTAAGTTTGTTTTTGTTTGTTACTTCTTAACGCAAAAACCGCTAAACTAATTTTCGTTTATAATATTAGTAGAATAAATATCTACTGCAATGTGAACTACAGCTCGACATTTGTTTAAAAAAACTTTTGACGGTTAAGTTAAAAATGTTCGAAAAAACATTTTTTTGATAAGAATATATCCATATCATACATTTTTATTTTTCACTTATTATCACTCATTTGCATTTTTGTTTCATAAACGTAATTCTGATCGTCTGCTCGATCTAAAACTAGTACATTTTTAGTTTTGTTTTCGGCAGATCAAAGATTACTGGATCACGTAAATACTCATGAAAACAAATTTTATATAACATGTTTGTGATATAACAGAATAACACCACAGTCAGTTTTACTGGATACTTATTAACAAAGATTTAATTATATTTAAACTGCTCAAGTTATTTTGCTATCACTCATCAATTACTTAAATCATAACATGTATACACGAATTAAACTTATACTTTAAAGCGGTTTCTTAATACACACTTACCACCTTGATAGATGTTTACACTGTGCGTTTGTACACTACGTGGAATCTCATTATGCACTCTCATACAACTTTTTTATCGCCGAGTTCAATTTTACTGTATATAAGTCAATATAAATTTTTTAATATAAAGGGAACCATGAAATTCATGAATCATTCGCATTTCCTTTTTTTAAAAATATCTTTTAAATATAGTGATTTCTTTTTCAATACGTTAAATAAGTTTTTTTATAATGGCATATTTTTAAAATGGGTATTTATTGACATAGTCTTACGCATACAATATGTACAAAGTAAACAAAAGAACATAAGAACAAAATGTCTCAGAGTATTTTCACATACAGTTTACGTAAGTACTCATCTATTTCATTATGTTCTCATGAGGAATCTATATCAATACTGATTTTTATATCCAAAATGTGTAATAAGTGAGAAATAGCTGAGACAGTAATGCATCTTAGTTTGGTTTCAAGTTGTTGAGACCTCATCCATAAAACTCTATTAAAAGAAAAATTAAAATATTTTGGAGTACATTACAATCAAACAAATATTTTTTAGACTAACTACAGTCATGAATGTTCAAACTTCTTCAATAAAATGACTATTGAGTTGTTATTTTACTGTTTTATGGATGAGGTCACAACTTAAATTTAAACCAAACTAAGACGCATTAGTGTCTTAGCTATTTCTCACTTATTATACATTTTGAATACAAAAATTACAGAACATAATGAAATAGATGAGTATGTAAACTGTAAATGAAAAAACTCCAAAACGCTTTTCTTTTGTTTACTTTGCACATATTGTATGTGTAAGACATACAACAATAAGTTTTCAATTTAAGTAACTTGTATTGCATTTATCAATATTTTAGCTATCGGCTTTCCATTAAAGATGACTTCTATTTAAAGTACATTAAAATACACTTGTCTCGAAAACAGAACCATCTGCTTTTAAATAGCGAGTCACAAACAATAATAAAGTTAATTATTTGGTGAGTTTTTAGAAAGTGTCGACATTGCGTTTCGATTTCCCAACAATTAATAGAATTTTAAATTTATAGGTAATGACATATGAGTGGCCTCTGTGGTCTAGCGGTCAAAGTGTTGGACTTGACTTCATGAGGTCCTGGGTTCGATTCCCAGGTCGGGCGACATAAAGAAAATGTGGGTTTTCCAATATTCTAGACAAAATGTTGCTCGGTATTGGCTGTGTGCCCGGCTGGCTATAGTTTTGCCACCTATCACATTGTGGGAATTAGTATCTTGGGCTAGTCGTGGGTGCCCTGGTTGTGCCTCTGCCTACCTCTTTGTGGGATATGAACGTGCATATACTTACTTTTTACAAATGACATACATTTTTTAGCATTTTTTGTTGCTATCAAAACTCTAATAGGTAACAAAATTAGTGCTACCTTTAACAATAGGTGTCTAAAATGAACTTAGTGAGTGGATGGTTAGTGTTGTTCAGGACCTTTTATCATTTGCCATAATACGAGTATACCTGTTTATAACTACTACTATGATTTTGATGTTAAGGCTGCACGTCTACGAACTTTACCTTACTATCTAAATTGGAATACGACAATTATGACCGTGTATGTTATTATAGTGAGACGATAGTACATATGCTACAGCAATATTTTCTTCAATAATTAATACTTAATTGTCAGAAGTCATATGTCAAGAATTGTTGCACAACTTTCATTCCTTTTTGAAAAAGAAGTTTTATTATAATCATAAAAGTTCTCTTTCCAATGATACTGATCACAAAATTTAACAAGCGATCCATTCAGATTGAGTGATATAAAACAAACTTATATAAAAAAAGTAAAAAAAAAAAAGTATCTTCACGCCCATATCCCCGAAGAGGTAGGCAGAGGCACAACCGCGGCACCCACGACTAGCCGAAGACACTAAGTCCCACAATGTGATAGGTGGTAAGCCTATCGCCAACCGGGCACATATCCTATCCCGAGCAACATTTTTTTTTATTAGAAAGTTGAAAAAACACAATTTTCTTTTTGTTGCCCGACCCGGGATTTGAACCCGAGACCTCATGAAGTCAAGTCAAACAACTGAACCGCTAGACCACAGAGGCGAACTAATATAAGCTTCTAAAATACTTCTAAATTTCCGGTTTTTGTAAGTACACTTTATTTATTAGTTTTACATAAGGGATAACTATACTTAAGACACTTCAACAACAAATACAATTCATATAACACTTGTTGTTAAATAGTACATGTTGCACTTTAGCCGACCGGTACTATTAGAATTATTCTATTCTATTCTATTCTATATTAGAATATATTTTTATTCAAAATGAGTACACTTGTACATTTTTTGAACGTCTTAAACTTAATATTTAATATTTGCTACATTAAAAAAACCACTATATTATCAAAAATAATAATTCCACAATCATAAAATTTCATAATTTAAATTTCAATGTCAAAAGCTATTTCATTCAATAATAAAAAATATGTCAAATAAATAAATAAAAAAAATAAACTAATTACAAATTAAAATGTCAAAAAATATAATAACTAAAATAATGTCAATAATCTAAGGACCATCGTGAAGGTTTCACGATTAAAGGTTAATTTCATTCAGGTTGAGGTTCATTTTAATGTTCAGTATTTGGTGGTTGTTTACAGATCCTGACTGACACTATGTGCAGGTCGAAGCTCTATCTGATTCGTAATAAGGGTGACCAGTGATTTGATTCACTCGTTAGCAAACATATTGTTATTGTATTTAGAGTTCATTTGTAAATGATAATGGAGAATAATGATAGTTTGGATAGTAATTATTGGTGTTTAAATTAAAAATACAAAAACTTAAAAAAAGTTGTAATAAAAATGTAAATTTGGGAACTGGAATGGGACTAAAATTATTTTGAGCGACTTAAAAGTGGTTTACATGATTGTAACAAAGTCACACTCAATGTCACACGTACATATTTCGTTACTATTGCAAAGATTTTAATTATTCCTGCAGAATTTTTCTATATTTTTTGACCATTTACGTGAATTTTTTTCATGTCAACATAAATTGTATATTTTATATTCAAATCATGTTGTAGAGCCAAATGACCAACATAGTAATTAGCGGTTTGTGAAAGGTAGTACGTAAATGGGCTTTTTGGATACGGACAATTCATTTTATATTGTAAAACCTCAACGTTTTAACGTAATGTGGTTTTGTTACTAATGTGCTTAATTAATATTTGTTTGGGATAACGGATCTAAGATAAAATAGAAATATCTTAGATCCAAATGTAAAAAAATCGCTAATCTAAACAAAACTAGATATTTCAATTTGTATTAGTTTTCTACTAATTGAATTTGGTATTTTTAATGTTAGACAACACAGTTGGTTCAGAAAGATTGTATGCACCTGATTTAATATAATATTATACTTTCAATACTGAGCCAGTGACAGATGAAGCAGCATTTTATAACATACAGTTCGTTATCATCTTGCAAAATGAAAAAATAATCCAATCATCAAAACATTTTTGGAGTTTACTCCTTAAGAAAGGATTTGAGTTATAAGGCCCGGTACGGAAATTTTATGAGGAGTAAAATCAAGTGTAACACGAAAAGTTGAGGCGTAACGTAGAAACAAACAAACATATACATCTGTAGCATCTGTAGGATTGAACGTGTAAAAGAATGAGATGGAATACATTACACATCTCATTCTCGGGATCTCCTCCTGCGCGATACTTCGTAGTCTCCGTGCAGGAGGAGTCAGGCGTGGCGGCAGGAATAGGTAAGGCGGTGGTACCAATCCTGCTCGGATAGCTGCGAAACTCTAATTAATTAAATGTCATGGTGTAAGCGACGATTATCGTCGTAGCCTATGCTCGCCTTTTACGAGCTCCCTGGCATGAAGGCAGATGGTCTATTCTGCAAAGGATTCCGGACAAACACAGTATTTTTTTAGAATTCTGTTCAATTAGCGCCCAACGTAAAAGCTTGTTGACTAGTTTACATGTGATAGTCCATTCTCGATACTTTTTGACTTAATGTATGTCACACTCTGCGTAAAGTGCAAGTAGGTACTTCGCGAGATGTTTGAACTACCTCAAGCTAGCTGAAAGATGTACCGCCCGGCAAAACAAAAATCACGAAGAACGCAGTACGAAATTCGGCGACAACATGCGATGGTTTTTTTCAAAGTGTAACTTGAGGTCAATGAAAGTAACGGAAATATGTGTTGTCAATTTTTTCATTTTCACATTTAAAAAAATTCACTTTTATTTGAAATTTTGAAGTTTCACTTTCAAAAAATATGCCTTTGACTTGTTTTCAACATAAAAGATTACTGGACTACTTCTCTATTGAGCGTAGGGCTGGTCACATCCCTATTTAAAACCCATCTATTAGTAAAAATTATTACCTACTTAACAATTTTACTGCAAAAACTGCGCCATCGTCACATGGAACACAATAAACGCGTTTGATGTCTTCCTCGTAAACTTCCCGCAAAAGGTCGTAATTTTTTGTAGATAAGTCATCTTTTCGGTTTGTTTTAATACTGTTAAAAGCGTTGAATATAAAATTTTACCCCTTAATAAGACCTCTTTAGTAAGTAGTAGTAGTGAATTTCATTTTGAAATGTTTCTAAATTGCAAGCGTCTGATTATATTCAAAAAGCAAAATATAGAACTGGCCGTATAAAATATCTGAGTATCAGGAAATTCTACTTTCGTTTTGAAATAGGTTTAGTAATATTTACTCCACCATATACACCAAAATATTTGGTATTATTACGTGATAAGTATACCTAATATATATTTGTTAGAATACAAGCTAAAATAGCTATTGAAGTAAATTCTAGATGTTTTTTTTAATTATATAGAATTCGTCTCTTTGGTCTAGCAAAGTCCAATGTAAGTCATGATTTCATTAAGTCTCGGGTCCGATTCCAGGTCAGGCAATAAAAAGAAGTGTATTTTTATTTTTTTTAATTAAACCGAAGTTGCCGGAGATTAGACTTGTGGTAGCATCTTTCTCGTTGTGGTAGTTGTAGCGGAAAGGTTTGTGAAAGTTACTGATTTTTTTTAAATCGAATTGATTTATTATTTACAATATGGCTTTAAAAAATATTTTAAACTCATCATTGATTCAAGTACTTAATGAAGTTCGATAAGTAATATCAATATATTATGGTACGCGATTGAAGTAAAATTACAAAAGCGATTAAAGAAATGTTTTTTTTTTTGAAAAAAAAATATATTTATTTGCGGAATATGTGTGTTAAGGTTGTTACAAAATTATTTAAGCTTTCCAACATATTCTACCATATTGTGGTGTGCAAATAATTTAATATTTTTATAAGTATAATATAACTAATTATATACACAATGTTTTAATATTCATACGAACAAATAGTTTTATTCTTATTATAATTTGAGTTATAACTTACAAATAATTTTAAAATGATAATAAATTTAGCCCTGTCTACCGTAAACTACCACCTTATCCTTATCAATTGATGAACATGTTAGAGCTAAGTAAGCAAAGTTTAGAGCAACATGTTCTGCTTTCCGCTAGAAACTACAGTAGTCCTGTCGGAGCCATGTTGGATCACACCAATAACATTTTTGTAAATATATTTTGTAATAATTACTGCCAACTAAATTTATAATAGTGGAGGCATCTGACGGCATTATGATGGAAGAAGTTGAGTAGGCGATTAGAAATATGAAATATTTTAAGCTATGGGAGTAGATATGGTTACAGCTGCGATGATCAAACTCGGCGGTCCTAGCACTGTAGCAAATTGTTTCAAGAATGGAATTCCACCAAGCACCGATGATAAGAAGTATTGAACCTATTAAAATAATAGTGTGTGATAGAGACGTAGCCAGAATGCATGTAAGAGTTTTGGTTGATGATGTAGTGTTGGAGCAAGTGAATGAAATTGTATATCTTGGTTGTGCTTTTAGCAGGGATGGTCGATATACCGCGGATGTAGAGAAAAGAGAGTGTGCAGGGAATAGTGTGAATAGAGCGTTGGGTAAGCTATTTTAAAACGAGGTTTTGAGTCAAAAAGCTAGACTCGCTTTGCATTATGCTGTGCTTATCCCAACGTTATTATATGTTAGACTGTGTTGGGTGTGTCAGAAAAAGCGTGATATAAGAACAAATGCGGTCGAAATGAGAGCGCTACGGAAAATCTGTGGTGTGACGCTCGCTGACCGCATTCGTAACAGAGAGACCCGAGGAAGAGTGGGATAAAAAGAAAGTTTTTGTGTTAAAATGCAAAAGGGCATGTTCCGTTGATTCGGTCATGTGGAAAGAATTACAGATGAAAGATCGATGTATGTATACTACGTTATGATATTCGGTTAGACCCAGGTTGACATTTCAAGATCAGGTCACTCGGATACTAGGGTGGTGTCAAAAGTATCCGAAAATGACGTGTTTGTATGAAAAGGGTAATTAATATAAAGGAAGCAAAACCTGTCATGTTTGTCAGGATCGTGAGGTCTGGCACTCGATACTCTCTGCCTACCCCGTAAGGGTTTTGGCGTGAAGATATGTATGTATATAAATATTTAAAAACGTACCTTAAAAATTTGAAAGCTTTTCGTTTATTAGATTAGTTTGAATAACGTCTTAGCGACATAAGTCTCTTAATAGTTTACCAGTGTTGCGTTTGTTAGTAACTACATTAGATAAATTATTTACTTTACGAGAAGGTTCGTTACAATTATAAAACTGTGTAGGTAAGTAGGTAGTTACAATCGTCTTTAACATTGATTCTTCAATTATAAATTTAAGTTTTCATTAACAGTTTTAGGATTAAATATGAAATATTATTTTAAATTATTATGTATTTGGTTTGGTGTCTGATGTGGAAATTAATACTATCAGATATTTCATGCAATCGTCAATAGGAGTTTTATTCTGCTGGATCTCTCTTAAGCTACGTGTAACATTACCGGGGCCATCAAATAGCCTTAAAATGACCGGTACTTACGTTACACACAATTTAACGTTTTCTCAAATAAAATAGTATGCGCCATTTTAATTTTCAATAGAGTATAACTTGCCGACTGGTAGAAGACTAGGAAAGCAAGGCGAAAAAACAAGGCCAGTCGCAAAAACATTCTCTACTGTGGGCTTAAAGGTAGAGGTTCTAAAAAATAAAGCATGTCTACAGAACACTTCCTTCTACATAAAGGAAGACTACCCGTTAGATGTCCTCAACAAGGGCAAAGAACTGCAAAATCAAGTACGCAATGAAAGAGAAGCAGGCAATAGAGCCTTCATAAAATACGACAAACTTGTAGTATTGAGCGGCAGCGATCACGGTCACCTTTACCAAGCAATTAAAAGGAATCTGTCTGGATCCCCAGAGATCTCACATGTTGACGGCCACACAACTCAACACGCTAACAAATAACCACCGGAGAAGAATAAAGCTAACAATATGAAAGACTTTATAATATATAAACCAAAATTAATCTACACACAGTCGAATCCTTCCCAAGCAACAACATCATTGCACAACACAAAATAGCAACGACAACAGGACCCACCCCCCTCCACCCATATCTCCCTGGTCACCGAGGAAGAGATCGACCAAAATCCTCCGAAGAAAAACAGAGGAAAGAAAAACATCTTTAATATCTGTACCTTCAATGTTAAATCATTATTCACTGAACATAAACTAATTGAGCTAAAAACAGCACTACAACACATTAACCACGACATACTAGGATTGAGTATATAGTGTATCTAGGAGAAAATCCCGACTACATAGTGTATCACTTGAAACAAAAGGCCTGTATGGTGTGGGTTTCCTAATCAAGAAAAAATATAAAGAAAATATAAAAAGATTTATTGGTATATCAGAGAGAGTTTGTGCGTTAGAAATCGAATTGGAAAACACTCTTCTCGCAATAATACAAGCAACACTGAAAACTCATCTAAAGTAGAAATAGACAAAGTTTACAAAAACTTTGCAAAAGCACACGACACTATATCTACTAAATATATTATCTCTATGGGTGACTACAACGCACAAGTCGGTGTACCTAAAGACCACGAACAGTTGGTTCTCGGTATATACGGCTATGGTAGCAGGAGTATTCGAGGCGAAAGACTCATTCAATATGCGCAAGAGTACAGTAGTAGTAAGTAATAAATACTATGTTCAAAGTAAAGCCCAAGAACAGATAGACATGGATCTCTCCTGACAAAAATACAAAAAATGAAATGGACTATATTATGTCCACGAAGCCCAACCTATTTGAAAGCTCCAAAGTACTAACGTCACTTCAATTTGGCTCTGACCATAGACTACTAAGAGCCTATATCAATTTGGAATCTGAAAAAAAGTGTAGACGTAGTTTTTTAAGAATAGCAGGCAAATTGAAAACGACAAAAGAGCAACAAGTATACCTTGAAAGTCTAGGTAATTATGTGCCTGAACTTATAACATCACACAAAGACTACGATGTAAAAGCCTATAACCAAAAGATTGGAGATCGACTTCAACAACATTACTCTAAGGAAAAAGAACCGTGCAATTAGGGTTACCAGATGAAAAAATCAAAAGTCCGGAGAAAAGGCCTGATTTCCATGGAAAAGTCCTGAGATTTTCTACAGATGAGAATTTTCTGTCAAAAACGTATTATTATCATTGTATACAGTACGAATCTTGCGCACGCGTTTTACGTGACGCGTTGCAAGCTTGTATGTACATCGCACTCAAAAAAGCGGGGTGGAGGGGGGGCGCCCGTCGTCCCGCAGCGCGGTTGCCGCTTGCTCGCTTACTCAGTCAGTTCGTCTTGCGCCATTGCGAAGGTTGGACTACGCTTTATCGAGTTTCACCACGGGACGGGCGAGTGAGCGAGAATCGGAGCTGTTGGATGGATACGAGTCAAAATGTCTTCAAGTACCAAACGACCACGATACGTGTGTACATTTACAGTTACTTTAAAACAAAGATTTCCGATTATTAAAGATGGAAGAGAACCTACCGAAGTGTTTTGTTCAATATGTAACAATCATTTTTCAATTAAGTTCAAGGAAGGTGCTAATATTGAAAAACTTATCCTACCGGAATGGAACGGAAACGGAAAATCATAAAAAAATAGTCTGACTGTTTCAAGTAACACCAAAATCGACTCTTTATTTCAACCACAAAGTTCTGGACTGACAGACCAAATATCCGCCGCTGAAGCCACTTTAGCTTTCCACACAGTGAAACATCACTAGTCATTTAAATCTATGGATTGCACCAGCCAACTGGTTAAGGCTATATTTGCCGATTCCAACACTGCGAAGAGTATTTCTTGTGCACGAACGAAGACTGAGGCCATTGTAACGGGCGTGATATCTCCGTGGGTAATTGAACAGGTACAAGTCTCATTATAAAATGTCAACTTCTTGGGCGTTTCCACAGATGCAAGTAATCACGGTGCTGAAAAAATATTGCCTATTATGATACAACTCTTCGACTGGCAAGAAGGAATTAAAACCAAACTGCTGGATGTGCTGAGCACACCCAATGAAAATGCTGACACTATAACAGAAATAATTCAAACAAGCTTGCAAAATGTGTATCATTTACAGCAGACAACGCTAATGTTCATTTGGGCGGAGTAAATCAGCAACCGGGACAAAATGTTTGGACTTATTTAAAAAACTTTCTAGGAAAAGATACCGTAGGAGTTGGGTGCCCAGCACACATACTACACAACTGTATTCAACATGGCACTGATAATCTGCATATTGATATAGAATCCTGAGAAGAGTCGAAAAATCCTGAAATCTCAGGACAAATCCTGAGATATGATAAACTCTACGTGCAATGTCAACAGAATCGGTAAATTCATTCGAAACTTCTACTTCGAACTATTAGGCCAGGAGCTTGCCAGACTTATGTTCTTTAAGTGACAACCAGAAAAATTTGCAAGAAGAAATTAATGTATTAAAATGTCAGTTAGAAAGTGCACACCGTGAGATAGAAAACTTGATTTTGGAAAATAATTTGTTGTGGAGGGTTAATGAGGAGCAAAGTAAGAATATCTCAGTTTTGAAACAATTGGCTATATGTTCACCTTCAAATAATACAACTCCAAGGAAGAAGATAAAGGGATCCACCCCAAGTAATAAAGTGCTTAATTCTCTAAAACAGCTAAATAACTGTAAACTTTCCTAAGTTAGTCAGCTCCAAGGGTTTGAAGTTTCAACTCAAAAGGGAATTGACTTTCAGTTTAGTAAATATGTGTCAATCAGAACTAGCCCATTAAGTATTGCTCCCAAAAATCCTAAAAAAACTACTGAACGGATTGTGATATTAGGTGACCAAAGAGTTCGTGGTTTGTCTACCAAACTCTCAGATAACAACAGATATTCGGTTCAATCAACTGTCAAACCCAATGCCAATTCTTCTGAAATAATACATAGCTTTAGAGGTTTTTCAGGTTTGTGCAACAAGGATTATCCTATCATAGCAGTCGGCTCAAATGATTGTAACCCTATGTTTACAAATGTTAGTAAGATTTTAGATAAGTTAAGTAAGTGTAAACAAGTGTTTTCGTTAAAAAAATGATATCATTACTTTGCCCTTACCTAGAATGTACGTTAAAAAAAGACTGTTCAAAAAGGCTAACTATGACAAAATTAATGAAGAGCTACTTAGCATTAATTGGTCAGTTATCGATGATTGTGCATCAGTTGACGAGGCTAATTTCTTCTTCTATGCTGAAATTCATAGAATCCTTGACTTGTATTTACCGCTTGTTAGTCACCAACATGCAACGAACAAATACCCAGTCTGGTATAGTATAAAATCAAACCCAAAACTATTCTGGTCTATTGCCAAAAGTAGATGTCGTAAGGATACATCCTATCCCAATGTAATGAGTTACAGGGGCACAGAGCTGATCGGTGGCGAGGACATTTGTACTGGCTTCAGCAGCCACTTTAATTCAATGTTTGTTAAGCCAGCCAATAACTACCCTGCATCTTTATACCCATCCAAACAATTTTCTCGTATATCTACCACTATTAATTTTGAGCAATGTGACGTGTTGAAAATTTTAAAAAATGTCAAAATTCAGACAGGTCCAGGCCCTGATGGCCTTCCCCCAGTCTTTATTATAAATTGTTCCAAGTCATTGTCTTTACCTGTAACAATGATATATAACCGGTCCATCAGTGATGGTGTATTTCCTTCTCTTTGGAAGCAGGCTCATATTGTGCCGATACACAAAAAGTGTTCAAAAAGAGAAATTGAAAATTACCGACCTATTTCCATCTTGAATGTTTTAAGTAAATGCTTTGAAAGAGCTATATATACATCTATATACTCTGTCGTTTCTCAAGGTATCCCTGAAGAGCAGCACGGTTTTACTAAAGGTCGTTCGACTAAAACTAATCTTGCTACATTTACTTCTGACGTAATCGACGGAATGGGTTACCACTCACAGGTGGATGTGATATACACGGACTTTGAGAAAGGCTTTGACCGCGTGGACCATGTTATCCTTCTCCGTAAACTCTACGAGCTCGGTATTCAAGGTGATCTTCTGCGATGGATCAAATCCTATATTGAAAACAGGAGACAAGCTGTTGTATTAGGTGGTTATCGTTCTGACTACGTGACTGTTCCCTCTGGTGTTCCCCAGGGGTCAATACTAGGTCCTTTATTTTACTCATCTTACTTATATGATATTGGACGCTGTTTCAGGTATAGTCGTTTCTTATTATATGCTGATGACAAAAAAGTGTACGCTGCAGTTAGGTCTCCTGAAGACTGTGTAGTCCTTCAAAGAGAATTAGACCTTTTATCCCAATATTACTTGGAGAATAGGATCGATTTAAATGTTGCAAAGTGCGTTACTATTACTTTTACAAGGAGTTCATCCCCTATTTCATTTGATTATACACTAAGAGGTGTAGTCATTAAAAGAGTTACATCTGTTGTTGACCTTGGCGTTACTCTTGATTCCAAACTAACATTTTCAAATCATGTTGAACGCATCACTAGCAAAGCATACAAAAACCTTGGTTTCATTATACGAACAACTAAATCTTTTAATGACGTTAACTGTATCAAAATACTATATTCTGCTTACGTTCGTAGCGTCCTAGAGTACTGTAGCACTATCTGGAATCAACACCATGTAACTTATGGACATACACTTGAACGAATTCAAAACAAATTTCTCAAATTTATTAATTGTAAGTTCGGTCCTAATACAATCTCTTTGCATACTTATATTTCACTTCGTCATAGACGTATTTTACATGACATGTTGTTTTTATATGATATATGCGTGGGCTCCAATTGTCCTCGTTTAACTAACTTAATTTTAAAATTAAGAGTTCCTGGAAAACGTACAAGGCACACCACCTTATTTGATGTACCGGTAGCGAGGACAAATTATAAGTCTTATAATTTTGCATTGCGTTTGCCGACTACTTATAACAAACTTTTCGCTGACATTGATATTTTTCATAGGTTCAAAAAATGGTTTTAAGCGTAATGTATACAACCACCTTAAGACTCAAGTTAAACAGCTGAATCGATTTAATGCATCACGTAGTAACTGAATTGCACACTAAACAATATATAAACACAATAAATATAAGCATAACATCACACATTTTTAATTATATGTTATATTTTATTTTCCCATATTTTTATTTATTTTCAAGTATTGGTATGTAAATTAAGTAATATTTTTATTTTTACTATTTTAACCGTTTTTCAGCACTGGAGTGGTTTCTGGTTTTTTGTTTTTGTAAGCATTTTAGTAGTAATATTATGTTAATTTCATTTTGTTTTTTTTTTGGTTTCTTTCTGTACGTATAAAAAGTTATTAAAATTGTTTTATATATATTTATAATTATAATATGACTGTCATTCTGCCGCTAAACATTAGCAAACTTTATGGAAAACAAAATGAAAATCCATAATTGGCCTATGTTTAATGTATTTATTAGATTAAGTTTACTTGGAAATTTGTACTGTGGATTTTTTGTTGATATTATAAAATAAAATAAAAAAATAAAATATTCAAAATCAGTACTTAAATGTAATGCTTCTTAATCATAAACTAAAAATGATAGCTAATCAGTACAATAATTGTAACTTCCTAGATATAAATACAGAACAATATGGACAATATATACACAAAACTTATATTGAGTGTTTGTTCAGTTAATTAAAGAATAAAATAGATTATCATGAATATAAAAATAAATTTTTATCTTTTCCAAAAAGTAGAACCATCAAATCGGGTATTAATCAAAATTTAATTAAAACATTAGACAAACCAAAGATGATATTTGCTGAATATAAGCAAAACTTAGAAAAACTAGTTTCACATGGAGTAAATACAAGTTCAGCATGTAAAAGTTTTAAAAAAGGGACTATACCTTT
>NJDD01002951.1:116323-128396 GCA_002245505.1 Calephelis nemesis
ATAAAAATAAATTTTTATCTTTTCCAAAGTTTTAAAAAAGGGACTATACCTTTTAGTATTTTAGTTTGAAGAAAGAAACTTTTCAAAAGTGTAAAGACCAAAAAGTAGTTCCAGAGACTACACTAAAAAAGGTACCATACCTTACTACTTTAGGCAAAAAAATAAATAAAAAATTATTAAATGTAAGTAACTAGTGATAATCAGCTTTTTCTTTATTATTTTTAAATTATTGCATCAAAATATTGCTGGTGCATTAAATATACGAGACTACCTTCAAGCTGTTATTAGTTAACTCAGGTACTCTCTGGGAAAAATAGATGTCATATGTCTTTCTGAAACCTTTCTTAAGCAAGGTTCTGAACAAAATTTTAAACTGGATGGTTACTTTACAGCTTCATATTTCTCGCGCAATAACCAGCGTCGTGGTGGCACCTGTATTTTAGTGTGTAAAGATCTTCAATACAAAACTTATGATTTACAAATACACATACCATATTCTTTTGCATGCTGTGCAGTTGAGATAATAAACTATAATTTAATAGTAATATGTATTTGTCGTACTCCTCATTCAAATGTAGATGTTTTTCTTAATAAATTAGAGTTATTACTAGAAAATACATTGAAAAATTCTAAAAAGAAATTTGTTTTATGTGGAGATTAGAACATAGACCTTTTACAACCTACCAATACTTACAAAAATTTAATAAGCATTTTAAAAAAAATAATAATTTTTGTCACCATATCTTGAAACCTACTAGAAAAGATGCATGTTTAGATGTAATTGCTAGCAATTTAGATCATGTTGATTCGGATACTCATATTCTTGGTTTATCTGACCATGAAGCTGTACAAAGTATACAAGCAGACATTAAACCAGTGTCACTTTGTAAAACGAAGCGTACTTTTTGGTTTGAAACAAAGCGTCTCTTTGGCCAAGAAAATATTAACAAATTTTATGAATGCATGTTATCTTTAAGTTTTAGTGAAATTTTTACTGTTGATAATTGTGAAGATGCCTTTAATAAATTCCATGATACCTTGACTTTATTTTATGAATTATGTTTTCCCAAAATTCAAATTAAAGTTTCAAATAAGCCAATAAAAAATAAATGGCTTCCTAAGGGTTTCTTAAAGTGCTGTAAAGTGAAACGGCAATTATATTTAAATTATCGTTATTCCCAATATACCAAAAAAGGGAATAAAATAAGTTATATACGTTATAAAAAGGTATTATCAAAATGTATTTTAGAATCTCAGAAACAGGCATCATTAAAATATGTTGAACAATCTTCCAATAAATGCAAAGCTTCATGGGATGTAATTAAAAGCTCATTTCAAAATAAAATGTCTTAACACGAGATTGAACAAATTAAAATTAACAACTTAGTTTAAACTGATTCTCAAGCAATTTGTAATAATTTTAATGAGTTCTTTATAAATCAGACTAAGTCATGTAAAAAACATCAGCCCAGTTCTACATACAGCATAAAATCTCATAATTTGTCTAATCATACTAAAACTATGTTTCTGACACCAGTAGATGAACATGATATAATAAAGTCTATAAATAACTTGAAAAATACAACAGCAACGGGCTATGATAATATAAGCACATCAATATTAAAGAATGTTGCCCGTGTTATAGCAAAGCCTATTTGCCATATAATTAATTTATCATTTTTAGAAGGTAAATATCCAGATCGCTTAAAAAAGTCTATTGTCAAGCCATTATTTAAAAAAGGGGATACTTGTGAAATGAACAATTATAGACCTATAACTATAGTTCCTGTAATTTCTAAGATTTTTGAAAAACTATGACAAATTATAGAGCTATTTAATTCATTTTAACTTATAAAAAAATAAAGGCAGGTCTACAGTATTTGCATGTTTTGACTTAGTTAAGAAAATAACTGAATGTCTTAATAGCAAAAAGTATCCACTTTCTGTATTTTTAGACATGAGTAAAGCATTTGATTTTGTGTCACACAAAATTTTGTTAACAAAACTTGAGAGATATGGCATTAGAGGTAAATCGTTAGATTGGTTTAGAAGCTATTTAGAAAATAGAAAACAGTGTGTTGAAATATCAAGACTAAATGGTAACCGCAAAAAGGTCTACACTTCAAATTATCTTTTTAATGACTGCGGTGTACCACAAGGTAGCGTTTTAGGCCCATTACTTTTTTTAATTTACATAAATGATCTGCCTGATGCTATTAACTATGATTCTGTCTTATTTGCCGATGATACTACACTTCTCATCACATGTAATAATAGAAGTGATTTAGTTAAAGAAACAACTGTAACTTTAAATAAAGTGGTAGAATGGTTACATGAGCATAATCATAAAATAAATCTTACAAAAACGAAATTAGTGGAATTTCAGGCACACTATAGAGAAACTAAAAAATTACAAATATTTTTAAATAATACTTTTATAGAGAATGTAGATTTTACCAACTTCTTAGGAGTTAAAATTGATAAATATTGCAATTGGAAATCATATATTGACTCTCTTTGCAATAAAATTGATAGGTTTGTATATGTATTGAGAAGAATAAGAGAAGTAGCAGGCTTGGATGCATCTCTTTTAGCTTATCATGGGTATGTTTCTTTGGTTTTGCAATATGGTATTCCTATTTGGGGAAATTCTGTAGATTTAATTAGAATCTTTAGAGTACAAAAGAAGTGTATTCGCGCCATATTATGTAGTGTTAACCAATTGCATTCATGCAAACCACTTTTTAAATCACTTAAAATTTTACCTTTACCTTGTTTGTATATCTTGGCTGCATGTGTATTTGTAAAAAAACATTATCATTTGTTTAAAACAAATGCTGAAACGTTGGGAATTTCGTGTTTTAGAAATAGTGAGAAATTGCATGTGCCGAACCAAAAACTTAATATTTATAAAAATAATGTTTACTGCATGTCCATTCGTATACACAATCAAATTCCTGATTATCTCAAATCTCTTCCATTAAAAAGATTTCGAAGGAAGGTATTTGACTTGTTGTTAGATAAAACATATTATAGTGTCAAAGATTTTGTTGTAGGAAAGAATTTATAGTAAAAAAACTAATAATTATTAACCAAATATAATGAAAGGTATGGTTGCCGAGGAGTTTGTTTCGCCGTTTCTTCTCCTGTCTGGCTAGGTTTGGAAACGGTGGTAGTTTACGGTAGACAGAGTTAAATTCAATTATAGTTTTTAAATGTTTTGGTAATAAATAATTAATCTAGTTATAAATATAAATAATTGGCTTAGAAGATAAAGCATATGTACCTTATTAAATAATATTTTTTATGAATGTTAAAATATTTGCACAACAAAATATGGTAGAATATGTTGATATACTTAAATATTTTTGTAACATCTCATTTACACACATATTTCCGCAAATAAATAATTTTCTTTCTTTCTTTCTTTCTTCTTCTATTTGTTTTGAATTAAATAAAGCTTATTATTTTTATTATCATTATAACTTGCCGGTCAGTTTCCAACTTAACTGTTTTTACACAGTCGGGTTTCAATTTAATAGGATGGATCACACAGATAGGTGTCAGTAGCATTTATATAAAACGGAGCATTAAACAAAGTCATCTGATTGTTCAATACTCACACAGAAACAGTTTATCAACGTATTGTTGTGTTTCCCACCAACCTACTCCGATGTTACGTTTACAGAACCAATTAATATGAAATATTAAATCAAATCATCTGCCTACGCCCTATAATTGATCGGGTTCCTTAACCGATAACCGGTAGACTTATTGATTCAGTTCTGTTTTATGAAGATTGGAATTGTCATCATAAAGCAGTGTTTCGAAAAAATTCACTGAAGACATTTTTTTAAATATGTAATAGATTTTTTCTACTTTTTGGCCTCACTTTTCCCTGACGTGCTCCTAATAATAAATAAAAAAACGGAGAAGAAAATAAAATCCAATTTAATGTACTATTTATCTATGCTTATAATAAAACTGTAGAAGAGTGCAATCTAAAAAATAAATAAATAAATATCCCTGGACAAGTCACACATATTGAATATTTGTAACCCCAAAGTAAGCAAATCATATGCTTGTGTTATAGGTGTAAGATTCTAATACATAGAAATACTTAAATAGATACCAGAATAAATTTAATAAACACCCAGAACCGGGACATGTAGACATCTAAATGTTCATCATACAAATGCCTGCCCCTTCGGGAATCGAACCCGAGCCTCGCGGTTAATCGGTGTAGTTAGGCGAGTACGCTAGCCACTCGTCCAAACTTGACAAAAGCTAAGGTTTGTCTAAAACTGTAAAAGGTGTGTACTGTAGATTGTTAGAGGTCAGCGAACAAGCATACTGCCCACATGGTGGAAGAGATAACCGTTACCTATAGACACACTAAGAAGGATTTTATTATTTTCGTTGTATTTTAAGACTACGCGCACACTAGTGACATGTGTATCACCTTGACAGTATATTTACCTTATTCATGTGGTATTCGAATATGGGTATACTGTCACAGTGGTCGTCACTTAAGCAAAATGATCGTTGTTTTGACACACACAGGGAAACACGATTGTGTGATAATTGCAACTTAATATTCTAGAACAAAGAATACAAACTGGTAAAATATTTTAAAACAATTACAGTTCGCGTATCAGTCAACTTTTCATCTAAATGTTATGCTTAATAACTAAACGATTAAATTTTGAAACCATTGCAGTGTGTTCTGAAAAATAAATAAATAAAGTAAAGAAATAGAACACTGAAGTATGTATTGAAGGTATAATTTATTACAAATTTGCATTAAATATTACGAATTAAATAACGTTGATTTTTTTGAGTAGCCAACCTACCTCAATATCAATTTATATAAAACAAAGTGACAAATCGTGTTAGTTGGATATCCATTTTGAACAGTAATTGCCATGAGATATTATTATTATTAGTGTTAAAGAGTACGGGTCAAAGAATCCCAAGGATCACTGCGACCATGACAGATCTAATGTGATCCCGCCTCTTATTCATAAAGCTTACATAAGTTCCGCAAGGCCGGCAGTCACTAGGAACTGTACGATGCACTTGAAACTTATCAACTTATTATCTTGGGGGTTAATTATGTGCCCACCCAAAAGTCTACTCCTTACTTGGTTAAGTGATGGGCACTCACAGAGTATGTGTATTGCCGTTTCTTTTGCCTCCAAGCAAGCTCTACAATCGGGCTCTTCTGCTATGCTCATCCTGTTTAAATGTTTGTTTAGTCTGCAGTGTCCTGTTAACGCTCGGACTAAGATCCTGAGCTCTTTTCGTTGCATGTTCATTGCAATCGATAAAAATTTAGTACAAAACTCCGTGACAAGAGTTTTAGTGTGCTGTTGGCCTACAGTTTTCAGCCAGTTGGACACGCTTTCTTGCCGGGTCCAAATCTTGAGCAAACTTCTAGAATGCTTCTGACAATCCCACAAACCGGTTTAGGTCCTGTGGGGAGAGCGTCTGAGCCCCTTTTAGCCAGTTCGTCTGCAGCTTCATTTCCCTTAATACCTGTGTGTCCAGGAACCCATCCAAGAGTTACTTTGTTGTTTTCTCTAAGCTTGCTTAAGACTTGAGCCCATTCAAAAGTGAGCTTGTATTTAAACTCGACGGATTGCAGTGCTTTTAAAGCTGCCTGACTAACCGACAGTATAATGATATGCTTATGAGAGTAGGAGCGGCTTAGGTTTTTTGAGCAGACACCAAGATAGCATATATTTCAGCCTGATAAACAGTAGCGTGAAGAACGAAGCTTACATGCTTGCTGAACAACGGCCGTTATCAGTAGACACCTGCTCCCGCTTTCCCATCTTTTTTTGATCCGTCAGTAAACCACCTGACGTCCCCTGATTCGATGGGTTTTGGTACTCCGTTAATTCATTCTTCTCTGCTGGTTTAAGTAATATCGTATAGTCTTTTCAAACTGTATTTTATTATCATGGTATCCGATGGCATAGCCACGATAGAATTTGCAATGAGTTCATTATAAAGTGTCCTCAGAGTTGAAGATTGCCAGCTACATTGGCCTTTCTCCGTTGCGCGGAGCATAGCGAGTTGAGCTTCCCGTTGTACATGAATATGTAGAGGGTGCAAGTTAAGAATCGCCTCTAGCGCTTGTGTGGGAGATGATCGGAATGCACCGGTGGCCATGCAGCAGACAATTCTTTGAAGGTTCGACAGGGTAGATTGGCATGTTACTAGGGCCGTTCTGCTGTTCCAGACTACACAGCCGTAGCAGACTATAGGTCTCACTATGGCCTTGTAAATCCATAGAAAAGCTTTGGGTTTGAGGCCCCATTTAGGTCCCAGTAATCTATAACAAGCTCCCATGGCGTTTTTAGTCTACTTTACAACCTGATCTATGTGAGAATTCCAGGTTGATTTCTGGTCTAGAGTTAAGCCCAGATATTTAACTTCTTTAGAAAAACATATAGTCCTTCTAAAGAAAGAGGGCTCTTTCAGTTTATCAACTGAGCGCCTCTTAGTAAATGGAACTATAATAGTTTTGTCGGAGTTGACAGAAAGTTCTACTTCTCTGCACCACCGTTCCACTATACGTAAGGTTGATTGCAGTAAGTTTGAGACGGGAGCTTGACAACTGTTGAAAGTATCAAAATACAGAAGTGGTGCAAGTAACGCCATCTAGTGACAGTTATGTCAGAATGTATTACTGTGGTCTATTGTATCTGTGATGTTTTTAAATAAATCAGTCGTTCTTTGTTACTGAAACCGATTGCGTTTTATTTTAGGTTATGGGCCCAGCGCACCTCTATACTTTTGTTAGTAAGTATTATTTTGTGTCGAGAAGTAAGTTTCGGGCTAATTGAAGTTATAATTGTATCGATCGTGTTATCCAGTGAGCTAACTAACGAGGATGTCATCGAATTACCTAGTCAACGTGCCCAAACTGAAAGGCAGAGAAAATTACTCAGAATGGGTTTTCGCTGCAGAGAATTTTCTAGTCCTGGAGGATATGGTGCATTGCATCATGCCAACACCTGGGAAGACGATAGAAGCTGCAGAAGATGCGTAAACAAAGGCAAAGTTTATCATGACTATAGACAGCGCCTGGTACGTGCATATCAAGGAAGTCAAAACACCGTCAGAACTTTAGAACAAGCTTAAGTCATTATTTGATGATTCCGGATTTTCGCGAAGAATATCTCTTTTGCGAAACCTTATTTCAATACGGTTGGAAAACTGTGCTTCCATGCAGGCGTACGTAACGAAGATTGTCGAGACAGGTCAAAAGTTGAGCGGGACAGGTTTTAAAATCAGTGACGAGTGGATCGGCTGTCTTTTACTAGCTGGATTGACGGAAAAATTCATGCCCATGATAATGGCAATTGAGCATTCAGGTATCCAAATTACAACGGACGTCATTAGAACCAAGCTGATGGATATGGAAACGGAAGTGGGTTCTCAATCAAATTGGTGGAGCATTTGCAAGTGGCGCGCAGAAGTGGCAACCTAAGAAAAAAAAATATGTGTCAGCCGGTGCTCAAAGTCAAGCTAAGTCAAACGTCAATGTCAGTGGTGGTGCCAAAAGTCATGTCAAATGTTACCGGTGTAAACAAACGGGTCACTGCAAGAATCAATGCAAAAATAATGATAATTCAAGTAATCATTCGAAAGAATTGCAACATAAACAGAGTAATGCATTCCGTGCAGTGTTTTTGAGTGGCCAATTCAACAAGTACGACTGGTACATCGACTCTGGCGCGAGTTTGCACTTGACGGCCAATGAAAAGTGGATGAAGAATGCAACGTACCACGATATGCGGGACATATGTGTTGCAGACAACGAGAAACTTCAAGTATTATGTTCCGGCGACGTAAATATTGTGAACATGAGATACCAGTGAAAGATGTTATGTGTGCTCCAGGAGTGACAACAAATTTATTGTCAGTAAGCCAATTGATCGAGGCTGGTAACAGAGTTCAATTTACGACAGAAGGCTGTAACGTGTTCAACAGAAATAATGAAATGGTGGCTATGGCTGTGCTCAGTAACGGAGTGTACAAGTTGAGACTTGCTGACGGTGAAGTGACAAGTTAAGCAGTGTCAGGAGATGTCTGGCACAGAAGACTCGGTCATGTCAATAGCACTTATTTAAATAAAATGTCAATTGCTGTGGAAGGAATGGATCTCCAAAAAATGGTTGACATAAGTAGGTAAGTCATCTTGTCCTATATGCTGTGAGGGCAAACAGTGTCGTCCGCCATTCCCAAGTGGTTCCAGATGCAATGAGTTGCTAGGTTTGGTACACACTGACATTTGTGGACCAATGGAGCATGAATCGTTGGGAGGCTCGAGGTATTTTGTCTTGTTCATTGACGACTTCAGTCGAATGATAGCAGTGTACTTCTTAAAGCATAAAAGTGAAGCGGTCAGATGTTTTGCAGAATATAAAGCCAAAGTGGAGAAGCAAACGAGCAAGAAAATAAAAATTTTGAGAAGTGATAATGGGTGTGAGTACTGCAATAAATAATTTGACTCACTTCTCAAGAATGAAGGTATTATGCACAAAAGAAGTAATCCGTACACACCCGAGCAGAATGGTGTATCGGAACGGATTAATCGTACTGTGGTGGAAAAAGAAAGATGCTTATTGTTTGATGCGAAGTTAGGGAAAGAGTTCTGGGCAGAGGCGACACATACTGCTGTGTACCTACAGAATAGAACAGTACTTCCATCATTGAATTATAAGACTCCATATGAAGTCTGGTTTGGCCATAAACCAAATGTGAGCCATCTCAGGATCTTCGGTTGCAGTGTGATGGTACATGTGGCAAAGGCAAGACGTCAGAAATGGGACAAGAAAGCTGAAAAACACATTCTTGTCGGATATCCTGATGGTATCAAAGGATACAGGATATATAATCCAAGGACAAAGCGTATCACAACTAGCCGAAAGGTCATTGTCATGGAAGAGGATAAACATCCAGATATCACTATCCCAATTATTGGAAGTGAGAGAAAGGAAAGCTCATGTTCAGTGGGAGACATAGAAGATAAGGAGACATCAACCTCAGAAAATGTCACCGTTGCGGATGAAACCACAATAACGGATGAATCACTAGGTTTGTCGGATGAAAACTATATACCAAGTGATTACGAAGATGCTTTCGATTTGCCAGCACGTCCCAAGTCCACCAGGATAAAGAAAAGGCCAGATAAGTACATAGTGACTAATATGTGTGTGCCTGAGGAGTTTGATGATGCCAATGGTTTGTTAATAGAAGAGGCTTTACAAGGAGAAGAAAAGGACCAGTGGTTGTCAGCGGTAAACGAAGAACTTCAGTGTTTTAAGGACAACGATGCTTGGGAGTTGGTAAATAGGCCTACGAATGGTGAAACTATAGTGAAGTGCAAGTGGGTTTTTAAAAGGAAGTGTAACTCAGAAAATAATGTGCGTTATAGAGCTAGGCTTGTAGCTAAGGGATGTCCTCAAAAATACGGTGTGGACTACGGTGAAACATTTTCCCCTGTTGTGCGGCATACAACACTTGGGTTACTTTTTGCATTGTCAGTACAGTTGAATCTAGAAGTTACTCACCTTGATGTAAAGACCGCATTCTTGAATGGGGACCTGGTTGAGACAATATTATATAAGCAGAAACCAGCTGGTTGTGCCTGTTCAGATGATAATAAGGTGCTTAAATTGAAAAAGGTCTCAAGCAGGCATCTCGGGCTTGGCATAAGAAGGTAGATTCTTGTATGTTAGTTGATTAGTTTAGTTTGTATATTAAAATTGTTGGTAATAGTAGAACTATTGTAGCTCTGTATGTCGATGAAATGTTTGTTTTTTCCAACAATAGAGCTGAAAATAAACACCTTAAAACCATGTTAAGTAAAAATTTCCAGTTAAAAGACTTGGGTATTATTAAGGAATGTTTAGGAATGTCTGTAAGATTTAATAAGGAAAAAGGCACTGTTATATTAAATCAGAAGAAATATATAGATAAATTGTTGTCTTAATTTTGTATGACTGATTGTAAACCAGTAAATACTCCTATGGAGGTCAGTAATTTAAAATGTAAAAAAAAGGACTACTGGTAGTAGCCAAAATCCTTATCAGGAGCTTGTCGGGAGCTTGATGTATTTAGTTGTTCTTACACGACCCGACATAGCATATGCAGTGTCTTATTTAAGCCAATTTAATAATTGTAATACTGAAGAACATTGGCAGTATGCAAAGAGAGTGTTAAGATATTTAAAGAAAACAAAAGATTTAGGCTTAAAATATGGTAAAGGCAACAATAATAACATTGTAGGTTATGTAGACGAAGACTGGTGTAATGATATCAATGATAGGAAATCATATTCTGGGTATTGTTTTGTTTTGTCAGGATCAGTAATATCTTGTAGCTGTAGTAAACAAAAATGTATTGCTTTATCTAGCACAGAGGCGGAGTATGTATCAATCTCAGAAGCATGCAAAGAGGCAACTTACTTAAGGAATTTGCAGAATGAAATCACCCAAAAATTGTACACTATTACTGTATTCAATGATAGTATGAGTGCTCAGAAATTGTTATCTAACCCAGTTTTTCATAATAAAACGAAGCATATAGATGTCAGATATCATTATTGTAGAGAAATGATAACTGAAAACATTGTTCGTGTTGAATATATGTGTACATCAGATATGCCAGCAGATTTGCTCACAAAGAGCTTAGGCTCTATTAAACATTACAAATATTTAAATACTCTAGGTATTATTGAAATATGAATTACTTTTGTTTTGTTTGTAATTTTCTATATTTTGAGTGGAAGTGTTGAAAGTATTGAAATACAGAAGTGGTACAAGTAACGCCATCTAGTGACAGTTATGTCAGAATGTATTACTGTGGTCTGTTGTATCTGTGATGTTTTTGAATAAATCAGTCGTTCTTTGTCACTGAAACCGATTGCGTTTTATTTTAACAACATCCTATTACAGAGGTTATCAAGTCGTCTGCATAGCCTTGTGTTTGGAAGCGAGCATCATTGAGTTTTTGTAGCATATTGTCCACAACGACTGACCACATGAGTGGAGAAAGAACTCCACCTTGCGGACAGCCTCAAGTGCTGCAGGCCTCGATGGTCACATCAAGTAAGGAAACCTTGGCGACCCTATTTGTCAGCATTGCTCCGATCTAACGTATTGTTGTTACGTCAATACTGCGTTTTTCCATCCTGTGAAATATGACACCAGTTGAGGTATTATCAAAAGCACCCTCAATATCCAGAAAGGCACACAAAGCTATTTGTTTGTCTTCAATTGCTCTTCCCACTGTGTCAACCATTTCCATTAATGCGGATTCAGTTGACTTACCCTTTCTATAGGCATACTGCTTCATATGCAGAGGCGTAGGACCCAAGTATTTCTCTTTGATATGGAAATCAATCACCTATTCCATTGTTTTTAATAAGAAAGAGGTGAGGTTGATGGGCCGGTACGATTTTGGTAAAGATTTATCTCTGTCTCCCGACTTATGGATAAAAGTGACCTTGACCCTAGTCCAGCTAACTGGTAGGTTACCCCTTAGATAAAGCTGGCTCTGAAGATTTTAACCAACAGTGGCAGGATGATGTTAAGGCTATTTTGAAGTAGCGCAGGGAAAATGCCATCCTCTCCCCCGGATTTAAACGGTTTAAAACTTTTTATGGCCCACTCTACTTGCCAGGGTCTGGGGCCATCCATAAATTACGTCACGCGAATTTTAGAACTTTTCGACCCCTCCCCCCCTCCTTGTTGCAGGTTGTCACATTTTTAGAACCCCGTCCCCCCCTAATGTGACGTCACACATTTTTATGCAATGATTACACTTTATTATGCACCAAAATTTTCAAATCAAATGTAAAATAAAAAATCTAGGAATCAAATGTTACGAAAGTGATAATCTTATAGCGAGAGTGCGAAATTATTAATAAATATAGATTAAGAATTTCTGTTCAAAGTTTTTTGTTCACATATACATTTCGTGTTCTAGTATTTTATAATGTGACGTCACAAGGCTTACGATCCCCCCCTGCCCCTTGTCACATTAAGATGATACC
>NJDD01002951.1:133581-145451 GCA_002245505.1 Calephelis nemesis
GTGCGTAACAATACAATAAAATGGTACTGTCGAGCTGATCTGATGATGGAGCCGGAACATATGAACTAGAATTTCATGATAGATAATCGTTTCACAGCCGTGTTTGGACTTGTTACAAAGGTCTTGTAATAAAATTTGACCACGATTAGGTTCCGAGGTCTGATGATGAAGCTGGAAGATAGGTACTAGCATTCCATGATGGGATATCGTTTCATAGCCGTATTTGGACTTGTTACAAATGTCTTGTAATGAACTTTGACCACGGTTAGGTTTCAAAGTCTGAATATAATAATATGGTACTATCGAGCTGATCTGATGTTGGAGTCGGAAGATTTGAGATGACATTTCACGTTGGATGATCGTGTCATAGTAATTTCGGTAACGATGACAAGCTCCTAATTCAGCCTATAGGCATCCAATTCCCGACAAGTGCAGCTACGATACGGTGGAAAGACGCATGCTCCCAGTGATTTTAAGTAGGGCATCTACCGTGCACAAGATGCAACGCTGTAAGGTAGACCATGCCGTGGTGTATACTAAGGGTCCCGTAATTTTGCGCATTGACAGCCATATGTGGCGTTAAGTCGAGTAAAATCATTCAGTGGTCTCCACATTGCAGAGCTAGATTATTCTAAACTGACAGGTAAGATACAATGCAATACAGACGCACTGGCGAAATTGGAGAGGATGCGGTCTCATTCGTATATTTGAAATAAATGTTTAAAATATGCCGTTAGCAAAGACTAAAAAGTATAAAATAAATGGTGATTCAGTGTGATTGTTTGTTCGATCTTCTGCAACTGTAATATAAAACTCCTCTTTATTAAAATTATTTTCTAGTTTTTAGTTCGATTAGCAATAAAAGCGTGTTTTTTTAGTTTTTTTTTTTTAAACTATTATTTATTAATTCATCTTGTCGATAACCTTGGTTAAAACCACGGTCCAATTTCCTACTTTTCTTTCTACATTTTTGACATTAAGCATGATTTCGCTTTTGACAAACCCATGTTTCTTAGTCGTTGTCTTCACTGAACGGACGATAACTAGAGCCTAGGCAAGTACGTCGCTCAGTCTCATCGCACTAGGCTTTCGTCTTCAATCACTTGTACGCTACTGCACTAGGCTCGCAGTGTGGACGTACACTTAGGTCACAAAATATACCCACCTACAGAAGATAATCTACATACTCACACAGACACCTCTCACGGACACGATATTGTGAAACAATCTAGACCACTTCGAGCACGAGTGACATCTGCTTGAGATACGCTTATGTTAACGTTTTTTATGTAAAAATGGATCAACGAAACACATATTATATTGCCAAATGTCACGATTTCCGCAGACCTGTCAAACACACCCGTTTTGGAGACCCCAAATACCTAAACCCAATGCAAAGACGACTACCATTAGCACGTTATTCCCTTGACTAATTGTTTAGAGGACTGTTTTTTTTTTTAATTCAACGTTAAACGCTGAATGGTGGCGTTTTGTCTAGGCACCCGTTGAAAGTAACATATTATATTCGAAACGACTCTTTTTCTAAAAAAAGCTTAAACACTAGCATAGCTACTATCCCGGTTAAAGCGTAGATTGTTAAGCCGTTTTTACTTTTGACTTGAAAGGATGGGAGAAGAAGGTGAATGATTTTAAAGTGAGATTAAACTCATTCTTACTTTAAAGTCATTTGTAATAAACAATTAAGTTTGTGACGAATAAGTAACATAATTCATTAAAAAACAAAATATTTAATAAAAGTCAATAATAAATTTCTATAAATCTTAAGATATGGTGGCACTCCACGATGTCATAGAATATGTTAGTATGTTTCAATATTTTTTGACATCTAAATACACATAATTATATTTAATTCAATTTCATTTCATTTAAAGGTTTGAGTAATTAGATATAGTGTGTAGAGGAAGTGGTTGTCTATGTCTTGCACAAGAAAAATATTTTTTTATCTTAATCCATAATGGGTTAGGTTAGTCATACAAAAAGTTGTAAGATTTATTCTTAACCAACATATTGTTAATAATGGGTAGAGTTATTTGTAACCACAATATAACAAACAAACAACAATAATTTAATTTGCAAATTCATTGGAACATATAAAGGACCTACAAACGTGGAAAATAAGCAAATGATAGTGCGACGTATCAATAGCGTGGGGACCAAACCTCGTCATCTTACAGAAACCCTCTGAATATTTCATAACCTTTCAATATCAATAGAATATTAAAAAAGTCCATTTTGGGTTGAGTTCGGTCTTCTATCCTTTTTAGTGTAATTTAAGATGGTATCATACATGAAACATAAAGTTTTTGGTACAATAGAGACACGGTTTTGTTAAATGTGTGTTTTTAAAACATGTAAATTTTTAATACTTATTACTATCGACGTAACCGACGAGAATGAAATTTAATAAATCACTACAGGATGAGGGGCTAGGTTGAGCCTTCTTCTTTCCTTTTTGTGGGACACCCGCATACCGTAACGTGTTTACACACTGTTATCACTCTGGACCTCTTATTCCAACGTCTAGGATGGTTTCTTTAGTAATAAATGAGCGCTTTAGTTGTTTGTGCAAGAGTAAGATGCTGTTTGTAATGATTGTGTACTACAGAGTAGCTACTGTAATATTTATGGTTGTAATGAGTTTTTATGACATAGTTGTAAGGATTAACTAATTCATAAATAATAAGTAGATCTTCTGATTTCTATTTTGCATGGGAGAATTCAAAAAGTTGAGATTACTAGTATAAAATCAACAGGAGTTGCGGTTACAATGGGTGTCCCCCAGGAATATATTCTGGCACCGTTTTTGTTCTTCTTAAACATCAATGAGCATCGAATAGTGTTGTTCACGGATAACACTTTACTCCTATTTACAATGAAAAGACAATCAGGTATACAAAATGAAACTAACGATGTGATTTCGAAAGTTGTACACTAGTTCAATGTAAACAGCCTCTTCAATGCAAATTTAATGCCAAATCAGTTAGTAGATTTTTTTCTCAATTTATGTTAAATCAAAATATCTAGTTTTAATAAGAAATCCAGTGATAATACCCGGTTTTCTAAATCACATCATCATATCATGATTCGTAAACGTAGATTTGAGGAAAGTATTTTTTTTATATGTGGCCAACATGGTCATACTCAGTCTCATTGTCTCAAGAAGTCCAAAACCGTTTCTAGTAAAAGCGCCGCTGATGGAAATAAGAAGATTAGTCCTGCAAAGAGTTCATTTAAACCTGAACCATGTGCTTTTTGTAAAAAAAAACTGGTCATAAAATTGATACTTGCTTTTTAAAAATTAAGTCTGAGTCTTAAGTAATGCAAATAATGTTAACTTCTGCCATGAGAATTATTTAAAAAGATATTGTAGTCGCAATCATACAGGGAATTCCTGTTGACATTTTAATAAATAACGGTTATTAATTAATTTCTTCGTCGTTGCTTAAACATTTTAAATGTGCGTATGAACCAGCTTTCATAGTTTTAAAAGGTATCGGTGGTTTTGAGATCGCGTCTACCTAAATTCTCTAAAATTACTTTAGAAGTAGGTAGACTTGCACGCCTTGTCTCCTCAATTTACGAATACCAACGTTTGGTTTTGGACGGATACGTTTGGTACCGACGTATTGAACCGCGAGGGTGTTACTTATGTCCGTACCCATGACCAACAATATCTTACTTGCAAGCCTTGTTATACATATGCTATACGTTCAGATTAAGACGTCCTTAACAGACCAAAATTTATTGAATTATTAGGTCTAATTAATAAGTTCTCAAACTTTTTTATCACTGGGACAGCGACGTCCACGGTCAGCACCGGTAGCAGGTCAATTAAATTAAACAGCGCTACACCAGTCAACTACAGGCTTTACAGGCTTTTATATCCCGAAATTCTAAAGGTGCTTGAAAGTATTGAGTACCTTCTTGAAAAGAACATCATACTCGTATCTCTCGCGTCTGAATCGGAATATGCGAGTCCCATCCTATTGGTCATAAAAAAGGATGGATTCAACCGCATGTGTGTTGATTATCGTAAAATCAACAAAGTTACAGGTAAAGACCGTTTCCCTTTACCATTGATCTATGATAATATTGATAGATTGAGCAAACTCAAATTCTTTACTAGTCTGCTGACTCTTTGCAATGTGCTTCAGACTTTGACTGCTAACGATTTCTCTATTAATTTTAAAAAAATGCTCCTTTTTGTCAACCAATATAGAATACTTGGGACGAACTATCAGTCAGGGTCAGGTACAGCCGAGCCGTGTTTAGCAAAATATGATAATACTGTAACGCTTATTATATATCCACATTTTGCAAATAAATAATTTGACGGCTGTCTTCTACGGTCACAGAAGCCATCTAAAAATTCAAAACCACACCGAAAACTTATTTATTGTTAAGTAAAACGTTAAAAGACTTAAAAAAAAGTACCAATAAAAATATCCGAATCAGAAAGTCATAAAAATAAAAGACATAAAATACCACAAAAGCTCAAAACAATGTCTATTAAGAAAAGAATAATTTTATTTGATTCCAGAACTTTCGTAATTTTTTGTGTAAACAAAATACAGTTTTGTGTGTGTGAGTGTAATTTATACTTTTCTAGCTTTCCAGCGAATTTCGACTTTATATGGAAGACATTAAAATGATTTACCTTGTATACTTGTAGTTTTTGCAATTTTTATTTTTTTCCGGGGAACTATCAAGGGTAATTCAAAGGGAATGTTAGTCAAATCGGTCCATTCGATCAGTAGTAATGCACAAACAAACATTTCGGCTTTTTGTTATTAAATTATATCGGTGAGCACACATATACTAGCCGAACAAGAGCCACCGGGCAGGTAGCCCAAGAGCTTACAATGTGTAGGTGTAGGCTGTCCTTTCATGACAAGAACAGTCTCTACACTAAACTACTCAGAAATGGTAAAACAAAGCTGTAACACATGATCCAGTCGATCTTTACATACATATTGTACAGTGTACCTACTACTCAGTATTCTTGCAGCTCCAACTATAGCGTACGCTTATCACAAACGTGGAAGTATGCCCCATTTCACGTCCCTAAACACGTCCACGGTACGCGTGTCTAAGCATACACCCGAAGTGGAAATATAAGACTCCACACGCTTCAAGTGAGTACCAAACAACCATTGCTTTCCCCGAATGGCCCACAACCTGGGCCCAAGGTCACAATTACATCAACAATTATGATCTAGACGTATGTTTTACCGATTATTTACCGAAATATTATTTTTAAGCAACCTGTTTTTAAAAGTGTAGTGTAAATAAAGGACTACGAAGGAAGGTATGGAGATTGAATGAAATTCTATTGAAGAAGAAACACTTTTAGAAAGAGACGTACGACAGCGGCGGACAGTCGGGATAAGTCGAGAGGTAATCGATGGTAAGTCTACTTCGTCGACAATCGATATCAACGTTGTATCTTTTAAAATTGACTCATTATAACCTTTTTAATGGTAGTCAAATGCAACTTTAAATATATATTTTAATTTTATGAAAGAGTAGTTTAAAATACTTAGCAAAATCATTTCAAAGGTAGGGTAAATATTAAAGAAAAAAAATTTTTTCTAATAAATTCAAATAATTAATTAGGTGAATTAAAGGAGAACTAATATGGTTTGGTGGTTACGTCGCTATACGCTTTTTCGTCACCGTAACGTCAGTACCTATCGTTATCGTGTTGTTTTTAGAGGTTTGTTTGCTGGTAATCTTTACTAAGAAGCCTAAAATCCTAGCCTTAGGTTGGTAACTAACTATTGACGCTAAATGAGCTAAAGCCGTTCAATGTTTTACTTACTGTTAAATTATCCGTCAGTTTGTTTGCCATCCAATACCTAAAAAAATAGGTCGAACAGGATGGGACTTGGCAGTGAACAGTAATGACATGACAAAACATGACACGAGGAATAAGCATAGCAAGCATTAAAAGTGAATTTCATCACTACATAGTATAAATCAAAGTCGCTTCTTCTGTCCCTTTGTATGCTTAAATCTCAGAAACTAAGCAACGGATTTTAATGCGTTTTTTTTTATAATTGAAGAGGAAGGTTTATAATATTATGTATATTTCATAATTGTGCAAAGCCGGGGCGGTTCGCTAGTAAGAAAAAATAGAAAAAATGGTAGTTAGAATAGAAACAAAATACATTCTCGTCGATTATTACGGTTCAACATTATTCTAGCTTTAATAAATTTACTAAAGATAAAACCTGGTCTACATAACTTAGATTGAATAGTTTTTTTGTGGACGACTCAATTTGTTAGTAATTAGAAAACCTATGTTGACAATTTATTATTATGTGTCACGGCTTTATCCTTCCACATGGATATTTTAGAGATGTCAAATATTTAAAATATATGTCCTGTCGTACGGTAACGCGTTGTCGTTCGGTCACTTAACGCCCCTTCCCCACCCATGACAGTGAACATGAATTGAAAATTAAAAGACAAATTGCAAGACTTCAAGTTTTAAATTGCGTATATTTCTTATAAAATTTTAACATAATTAGTTTAAGCGCAGTGAAACTGCAAAAAAAATGACTCAGATTTTAAATATTGCGACATCATACAACGAAAATTAAGGGTGTTTTTTGATTTCCCCATTTCATTTTAATGTAAAGATTTTTTAATATTTTTGTTGCCGCTTCCGTCGTGTGTTTTTTGCGCGATTATCGATTTTATTATAAAAAAAATATTGCAGGATACATTCCGCACAAAACAAAAACATCAAGAGCCATGTATCAATGTACGAATTCAGTCACGAACCGAAATAACGTCCAGATACCAGATAACGATAAAATGAATAAAATTCTCTCGCGAAATGCTAATTTTGAATCCGGCAACAGCACGAAAAGTAACTTCGGGAGCAGAATTAGGTAATTTCTTTCGTAAACAGATATACGGGCCGTTGTTTTGAACTTTTATCTTATTTTCGTTTTTTTACAAATTTGTAGGAACACTATTTTCAAAAGATCAAGTGGCCGATTTTCTGATCTCATTATCGTTCTAAAAGACCTATACTTACATACCCCATACGTATGGGTATAATGAAAAAAATGAATTTTAGTTCTAAGTATGAGAAACCCCCAATTTTTTTTTTCGTTTTCTATATTCGTGTAAAAATCTCTTACGGTTTACAGGTAACATCAAATTAACAAGTTCCAACAGTGACATAACTTATAAGGACGGACAGACAGACAGACATACGAAAGGGTTCTAAATCGATCAGACGAATCTAATATGGTTCCATTTTTAGATCTTTGGTTACGGAAACCTAAAAAATAATGCTTTTCTTTATTAATAATCTGCTCTAAATACGTAATAATCAGCTTAGAACGAATCATAAATAGTAATGCAACATCACAAATAATAACATTATACCCTTAAAATTAATTAAAACATTAAGTTACTGTAATACACCTAGTATTGCGGATGTCCGTGGGCGGCGGTGACCACTTCCCATCAGGTGACCCACTTGCTCGTTTGCCTCCTCCTATATGAAAAAAAGCTAAATAATCGAGTTGCGTTCAAATCCGTTTTTTTTTCACATAATTCCTGCTATGCTTTCTCTATAACCATTACTTTTTTTTTCTTATAAATTCGCCGATACTCTCATATAAAGCTTGAGCGATTTGATTCTGGAATATCGACCTAAATCTCCATCCGCATTGTATATCGGTTTTGTCAATTTTTCAATTGTAATTTTTAGACATGGCCGAAATTAGGTAAATTGGAAAATTACTAAGGATGCCCTTTCTCATTTTTACATAAACTTAAAAAATAATCTACTTTTTCTTGGTCTTACACGGTTAGCGAGCCTAATAACACAGATTTTTCCACAGTGCCCTTATTTTGATCGCATTTATCCTATTTCCATGCTTTTTGTAACATACCTAACTTTCACTTCCTTAAAGAAAGTTTGGGTTAAGGTCTGAATTGTGCAAATCGACGCTCTCAGCTTCACCTTGACGCAATAACATCGCTATGAAATAGCTTTACCGGTGCTCTGTTCACACCACTCCCTGCACACAAGCTCCTTTCTACTTTCGTGGCGTATCTTCCATTTCTGCATTAAACACTATCAATACTTACAATTTCCTTCAATTGTTCCAGTACTTCTGGTTACTCAACTAGTTTAATATTTGTTACTTTTAATTGACCCGTTAACAAACCAGTCCAATTTTTTAATTATGCAATGGAAAGAACATTAATATAATATCTTACCATGTATATGTTATCTAATATTAAATGAATAATAATTAGAACAAATGTTTTATTGAAAATATCAATAAGCAATGGAAAGAACGTTAATATAATATCTTACCATGTATATATTATCTAATATTAAATGAATAATAATTAGAACAAATGCTTTATTGAAAATGTCAATAACATAACTATGTCATAGATTTTTGATATGTTTTTTTGTAACAAATATTGGAAAGCCGGCAGATTACCCGTAGAGGATCATCATGCCCTTTTATAAAGGCAAGGGTTAACACATGAACTCTAAAAGTTACAGGGCTATCAGTTTCATCAGTTTAGCATCAAAAGTAATTGGAAAAGTAGTTGAAGGGAGGATGCAAGAGATGTCAAATGGAGTATTGTTGGAAGCCCAATGCGGTTTTAGGTCTATATGAGGATATACAGAACACGCAACATCGTAGAAAAGCAATTAGGTGGTGGCCAGAAGGTATTCTGTAGTTTGGTGGATATCGAAAAAGCGTTTGATATAGTTGTACCTAAAATACTTTAAGTCACTGCTGCGTGCGGTTCAGTCAATGTATTTAGATTGTAAAGCATGTTTGCGGGTGGACGGCAACATGTCGCCATAGTTTGATGTTAACATTGGCGACAAGCAGGGTTGTGCGTTGACGCACGCTTGCTTATCTTGTGCTTAGACAAATGTTTCAAAGGGTTAAGATCATTGAATGTGTGAATGCGTAGGAGCGATCATGTGATAAACTGCCTGCTTTATGCAGATAGATGACGATCTTATATTGAGCTCAACACCATCTGAGCTACAAATACTGGTCACAGTTATGGAAGGAGATTATGAAGTAAGGGCCTTACATTTAAATGCAATTAAAACCAAAGTAATGGTGTTTGAAAGAGAAGTAGTCAGAACGGATGTAAAAGTCCGATCCGGTGGTAGTTTTTAAAATTATAAAGACGCGTCTAAAGAATCTTTGTGCAGATATAAACATGTAAGATTGACAAAGCAGATATATAATGCGAATGTGGATGGATATAGGTACCCGGAGATAATAGTCCACGATCAAATCGGTCAGATATTATCCGAGGGTGGTGTCAAGAGTGTCCGAGAAACCGGCGAGTTTATATGAAAAACGTAATGAATGTGAAAGTAGCCAGATAGGTTTGTCAGGATCGTGAAGTTTGCACTCCATACTCTCTGCCTAATCTGTAAGGGGCTTGGCGTGGAGATATGCATTTATGTATGTACGCCCTCTGTCAAAGTTTACAGTTTCGTGTCTTAAAAATTTTATAAAATAACATCATGTTTGTATTTCTTGTTTGCCTTCTAATCTCATATACAGAATATTGTAATTAGAAGAGTGAAGCTGCGGTCGAGCCCAGTTTAATCTATTTGCATGGAGGGTCTAAAGGTTATTTTGTCTAAAAGGATTAAAGTTGTACGTTATTTTTCAGGGACTTCTCCTCGCAAGGGTCGGGATCTGACCACTTAGTATGTTTACTCCTAACTTTTCTAATCTAAAAAACATACTTAACCCTTTTATCCACATTATACGCAAATGTTTTTTTTATTTGAATTGGTAAATTTTTGACGTTAACAATGTTTTAGCTTAACGCGTGTTATCTCAAATGGTTTTACGGTTCAACAAGTTCATCTTGTTTTAATTATTTTTTTGTTGAATCTAAGTATATTTTTATTGGTCTTTTTTAAATTTAGTACACAATTGCTAATTTTCAATAACTTAAGTGTGTATTGATATTTTTTTTTTAAAATAGGATATAAAATAACATAAATTTAGGAGATGGACGGACGGATGAAAAGAAATATAGATGTAAAATCATATCCCTTATCATATCTCGTATCTTCTCCTGAGTGGCTAAAGCTGGATTTTTCCATATAAAAATATGTTTTCATAAGGAAAAGACAATGTGAAAAAAATATAGTTCAATTATAAATAGTAACAATCACATAAGGGGATATTAAAAGGAGTCAAAAAATATGTATGTGTATGTGTGCGTGAAGGTATGTGTGTGTGTGTGTGTGCGTGTGTGTATTTGTTTGTGTGGGTTAGTGGGTGGGTGGGTGAGTGTGTCTTTAAATCGATATCAAGGGGTTAACTTTTGTACATGGAGGGTAACTGGAATTTTTTTATTTTGGGATTATTAGATAATTAAAAAAACGCTTTTTATTGATGATCACAGAAGCGATACATCTATAAAAAATATATAGGTATACGTGCTTAAATACCCTTGTATTTTATGTGCCAAAAATATGTTTATAAGCAACCATTAAACATTCTAAACAACATGAAATTATGCTAGATATAGCACAAAATATGCCTACAAACACGAACACGGCTGTGTACCTACTTATACAACATATATAAAGAAATGCCGGCCGGTACATAGTGGTTAGCTTGCTGTCCCGGCGCTAGGAAAGGTGCCTTCGCCAAGACCAGCTAAAGGAAAGATGTGCCCTTAGAATCCTCCAAGAATTCATAAATTTCCCTCAATAATTCAACACCAGACTTGACTATTAATCTACCCTTGTAACATAAACCTATTTATTAATAAATAATAGTTTAAAAAACTAAAAAAAAACATGCTTTTTATAGAAAACCGAACTAAGAAATAGAAAATAAATTTTAATGAATTTAAATTAAGACAATAGTGTTAAACATTTCAATGAACATAAATTAATAATAGTGTAAATAAAAGGAAATATTTTATTTAAAAAAAGCGTGGGGTGCACCCGTGGGTGGTGTCAATAGTTATAAATATTTTATTGACAGATATGAGTAGAGTGATTATCATTTCGATAATATCTTAAAAAGCATCCCACGCTTTTTTTTAAAATATTTTTTTTTATTTACACCATTATTCATTTATATTAATTAAAATTTTTAACACTATTTTCTTAATTTAAATTCATTTAAATTTATTTTCTATTTTTAGCTCGGTTTTCTATAAAAATGGTGTTTTTTAGTTTTTTAAACTATTATTTATTTTTTACTTTTTAGTTTGGATTATTTATAATAGCTTGTTTTTTTTTTTAATTTTAAACTATTGCATGACTTATGATGCGAAGCATCAGAGAGCGCTTTACGATTGAAAAATTTTTATGCCTTATTTTGGCAACTATTTTTAGTATTATAGCCTTGTTAGTTAAAGGAATCAAGATATTTTGCATACTTTTGTCGAGATAATTTAACGGAGATTAATTCTATACTTGCTAAAAATTAATTTAGTGCAATATAAACAAAAAAAATATCAAAATAGGTCAAAAAAATTTCCTGTCCGTCATGTATGAAACTCCGAAAACACTGTAACTTATGAAAAAATCAATTATTTGAGTTAGATTTTTTAAAAAATTCTAATCGACAATTGTAGATCATCGAATGCGAATAGCTAATTAATTCAGTGTCGTTTAATTATAATTAAACGATATATATATCCATGTAAAATTAACATATCTATATCTATAAATATTATTTTCATTTTTTTAATATTTAATAATTAAAAGAACATTATGAGTCGTGCACTTTTGGATTTTCCAAACTTTTTATTTTTCTAATCGACTATTAATTCCGTGATACCTACATATCACGGAA
>NJDD01002951.1:174540-185666 GCA_002245505.1 Calephelis nemesis
ACCTATAAGAACTGTGCTCATAAAACTTGGTAAGTAGATGTATTCTGTGACCGCAATAAGATTTTTACAAAAACAAATAGACAAATAGTTTTTTTGGGGTTCCCCATATTATTTAACTAACGAACTAAAACTGATATGTTTTTTTCCTCAAATTCATAAGTGTGGGGTATCTATGGTTAGGTCTTTTAAAATGTTATTAAGTTTTATTTTCTTTTCTTTCTAAACTGACTAGTTTGCTTGAGAAACATTACCAAAGAGGTAAAACATGGTTACTACTTAAATGAGAGTATGATAAAATTAAAAAAAAAACGATATGCGATGTACATTACCATGTAAACTTCACCGAAAATTGGTTTAAACAAAATCTAATAAGTAGTTTTTTTTAATAGGTACTGTAACATCAACACGTATTTATGAAAAGAACTGATGGAACTTTTATGTTATAATGGTTTATTGCCGTTGCTGCGACGGCACACTTCATGGGCGAGTCCGACTCATACTTTGCTGGTTTTATTTATTTCACCGTACTAACATAGAAGGATTAGTATAAAATACCAATCGTGGTATTACCAGGTATCGACCAGAAGTTAAAAGTTTATACTTAATTGTGCATAGTTCTAAAAAAATGATGACGTCAAATTACCTAAACACGTAGCTCCATTTATCAAGGAAACTAAATCCACCAATTTGTCAGTGGGCGGCATCTCTGGTTTCGCTTCCCCGTACACTCGAAGTCTGGCTATGCCGCCGTCTGGGTAAATGTTTACCCGAATGTGTGTCCAAGCTTCGTCACTGAGTATCTAGATACAAAATATGCTTAGGTTAGGAGAATGCAAATAAAATAGTATATATCCTATTATTCAAAATTTCAAAAACAATTTAAGTACATTAGCACAAACACAAGAAAACATCTTAATTGTTGAACAAAACATTTACAATTTGAAGGAAATAATAACCTTTTGGAAGTTCATTCGAGTGTCTTCATAGCCGGGTCGCAGCGCAGTTGTAGGGACAACCTCTTCCCATTTGTCAGAGTTAAGCTGTTTCACCCGTTCCGAAGCACACTCAGTACACGCCGTCCCCATTTGGGAGTCCCGCTCCGGCACCAGTGCTTCCTCTGGAATTACGGTGAGTTATTACACAATTGTCGCACACATTTTTGATGTTTAATACAGTTCAATATATTTTCATTTTTATTGAGCCAACAAAAATAAAATTGGATTTTTCCAATTTTCTAATAAAAAAAATGTTGGTCGGGATTGGAAATGTGCCCGGTTGGCGGTAGGCCTCCCACCTATCACATTATGGGACTTAGTGTCTTCGGCTAAATTTGTATAGACATGAGTTGTTTCTAAAATTATAATAATATGTTGTAAATGAAGCCACTTGGACGTCACGCAAGGAGTTAGCTTTTAACTAGCGGTAAATCACTCAGTAGCAGTTCTGTGGCGGATTTGACTTTATAAGGTAACAGGTTGGATTTCCGGGTCAATAAACAACACAATAAAATATGTGTGTTTTCAAGTTTTATAATATACAACATTGGCCGGGATTGAATATCTGCCCCTTTGGGGACAGGTTTGCCAACTATTACAATAAGGAACTTAGTACCTTCGGTTTGTCGTCGGAGCCCTAGTTGTAACTCTGCCAATCTCTTCAGGAATATGTGCGTGAATATACCTTAACTTATATATTTTATAGTTTAATTTAAAATGATATAAAAACCATAGACGTATTCATAATTAAAAACTAATAGTTTTGAAATGTGACCCACATAAAAAAAATCGAAATTTATTTCTACACGAGCAAAAGTGAGGACGAAAGTTACTTTTTTATTTTTTACCAAAAATTTGTAATAAAGTTATTTTTATAAAAGAAAAGGCAAACCACAAATCCAGAAGTATCAGAGATGCTATACCGACCTTTCTATTAAAACTAAAACTATTTAAACTTAAGGGTCCGTACAATTAGAAGTAACATTTACCTTCAGGTGTTAAACAAGCTGCCTGAATCGAGTATTTTGGGGCGTAGTTTCCCGTGAAGAATGCTGTGTCCACTAATATACCTATAACAAAGATAAATAGTTCGGTAAACTCCCAAAAGTACGAAATTATGATAAAGAAAATAAAAACATTGTTCCAGTTAAATATCTATAATTATAATTAAAAATATATCCTTATTTCTAGATTTGGGAGGACCGGTAACTGCAGTGGAAATAGTTCAAAATCTCGCTAGCATTTAATCAATACTCCAATAACATCCTAGTTTTCCATAAAAAACGTGTACTTTCTTACAATAAATAAATCCGTAGTGCTTTACAATCATATGAATATCATTAACTTAATTTTTTACCTCTTATAACACATTTTGTAGCCAATTTCAAAATGCACCAGTCGTGGCCAGCTATTCTCTTTCTCCTTGTTTCCCATCCATCCATGAGTTTTCCAAATTCAGTATACTTGTCAGCATCAAACACAGGACTACTGTCTGCTATCATGTTTTCACATGTTGCGAAGAAATCGTCCGTGGCAAAGAGCACTTTACCACCGGCCTGCAAAAAGTATCTGATTAGCCCGTGGTACGATCAGCGGCAGATAATATGTACCTAATTTTTTTTTATCCAACTTAGAAATTGTAATTGAAAGTCCTTGTTAATGGACTGTAATCACGATAGCAAAGCTGTGGGCAACAGCTTGTAAGAAATAAGCTTACTGCTGCTAATAATAATAGTTTGTCATTTATTCGAATTGATTAGTATTCCAATCAAAAACAAAACCAAATCTGTATTTGTATTATCAAATTGCAGATGCAGATGATCTTAAAATTTGAGAGTAAATTTTAAGATCATCTGCAAACACATGGTGGAGAGACGAAACACTACAACTACAAATTATAAAAAATGAAAAAAAAATATGTGTGTACTTATGTACACGCGGTAGAAGTTATACTTCTTCGGCGTAATACGATAAAAATCTTTTTAAAAATTTTATCTTTTGCCTTATTTTACATTTGTAGACAAAATGACACTAACCATAGAAATAAAGAAATATTGCGAATACAGTGCTCACGCAAACATACATAGATGTCCTTACTTTTACTTTGTTGGTACCTTTTTTTGAAAAACTAAATGTTATCTATAGCTAACTTCATCATGTCGGTTTTTCGTGATCGCATCGCAAAAGTTTTCCCTCATCATTTTTTCCTAACGCGCCAAAAGAAGTATAACTTCAAAAATAAAAGGAGACAGAACGCCATCCTGAGGTAAGCAAGTAGCTATGTCTGATCAATCAAAGTATAAATCTGCACAATGAATCCTCTGCCAAAGACCTTGCAGATAACCGTGGAACCAGTAAATTGGTTCAGGATATAAGTTTATGGACCTTAATATAAAAATGTGTAGAAAAAGCTTTAATAAAATCTGGCAAGGTAAGAATAGTAAGTTTCGTACTATTCATCGCATGTTATCTTAACCAAAGAAATGTGACCAGAATTGTAAAGGATTGTGAAGGTTTTTTAATTTTGTAATTATATAACTTAATTTGATCGTAGCCAAGGCGTTCAAAGGCTTCGCTGAGGTTAAGTCAGGAACACATATTACTACTTCGTGGCTCCCGTGTTTAATCGGTAGACGACATTAAAGAGAATACGCAGCGAGAAATGAACTTAATTCCGGAAACAGCGTTTAAAAAAATGTTTTGATGATTGAATTATCCGTTGACGTGAGTGTGTTGTTTCTGAAGGAGAATACACAAAGGTGATAAAACAATTTGATGAACAACAAACAGTTTGTGTATTATTGACCTCTTGTTTGTACTTTCTTGATATAGAATATATTATATATTCTAAGGAATATATTAAATATAATATAAGGAAAAGAAAACCACTTTAGGGCCTTATATACAAAGCCGCATTACTGCTACAAAAACATTTTTAAATTGGATATTTTTTAAAATAGCCTAACCAATATATTGATTATGAAACGATCGAACAAAATAAAAAAAAAATCTATGACTACTCACCCCACTACTAGCTAGCTCACTTAATTCGACAAAAGCAGGCACCTTCGTCTCAATCATTATCAAAAATTGGAGTGCTTCCACAGTATGTTTCACTTACTGCAACTGATATTAATGTTGCCCCAGTTTATATACAAATCGAGTTCTTATCTAAACGTCAGATATTGTGTCCACGTGCCTTATAGTTAGAAAAGTGTCATTTAAAGTCGTGACCTTTACATTATAAACGTACATAAAACAATGTAGTTATAATTTTGTTAGCAGTTAAATGTTTCTCGCATCACGAAAAAAAACATTTTTTTAAATGGAAATATTTTTTGATGAAAAGAATTACTGTTTTGATTTTTTTGAATAATAGCCATAAAACACGTTTTTGCAAAATTTCAAAGAAAGTATTTCACATATTTCTACTCGTCATCAAACATGGGCTCCATTATTTAATCTGTTCGTTCAAGCGATTCCTTCAAAAAACAAGGTCAAGGATAATAACTAGTTAATAAAAAAAATGCAACTAGACATTTTAAATTTTATTTGTTTCTTCATAAAATAAATGTGTTAAAAAGGGTTATTTCGGTCTGGTAATTTTCATTATCTTCCTTACGTTCCTTCCATCCCATACGTACCAACTAGTAGTATCTAGTAGCGAAAAAATATAGTTACAGATTTAATTTATAACAAACATAATTAACATGTGCTCGTCGTATTTATCCCGGGGTCCATTAAATAATATGGCCTACTAGCCGACTCGGCAAATTTTATTCACTTGGCACTCGGTACTCTCTGCCTACACTGAATAAAGGATTTAGCGGGAAAATTTAATAATATCACCTGAACGCTTAAATGTTTTACTATATTTCGGATATTAAGTGAAAAATTAACTGTATGCTGATGGTTGTAATGTCTGTATTTTTTAACTACAAAACAAAAAAATGTTATCTAAAATAAAAAAATATATTCAGTAAACAGGGAGTTAAAAAAATAATTCTAAGAGCCACTTGCACGTTCCTGAGTTAAGCATTTAACTCGGAGTTAGAATTTAACATAGGGCTAAACCAATATTTATTTGACAGTTTGACCCATAATTAAATTTAACCCAGATACGTACAAGTGGCCCTAAGAATGCTGAATCTGTGTTCTGCTGTCCCCTTTTTAGTCACTTATATTCTTTCACACTTATATCATATTTAACGGTTTTATTTCTTGACGTCTGTTTCTTTTTGTAAGTTACAAAATATTAATATTGTAAATTGGTTACCCGATTTTTCCCTGATCAAACTTGACGTTTTCTCTCTCACTCGCTCTCTGTCTGTGTGCTTTTCAGCGGATGGACGGATTTTGATGTGGTTATTTTGTTTGAAAGCTGTCGTGACTTCGTCGAAATGGTTCTTAGCTATCCCTATGCGTGCTGGGCGCGTTCTATTCGGATTAATATTATAGCATCAGAGCTTTCCCAAAATGTAGTACAATATTGCAAAATAGCCTGAGCTAGGTCTGTATAAAGAATTTGTTATTGTCTCATAATCAGGAGCTTTTTAGGAATGCGGGCTGAAATGAGAAGAGATGTCGAATGCTTGAAAGTTTTTACGTTAAAGGGGTCAAACAGAACTAGATAAAATTGATTGATGTGTTTGAACTTCAGGATAGGGGCTTATTCTCTTTCCTATTTGAGAGACTCAGTTCAACTTTGAAACACTGCCTTTTGTTATTAAATATTTTTGGATGATAATTTAACTTCCTTGCCACTTTATTTAGCCGTTAAGCGTTAAATAGATTAACTAGAAAAAAATAATTAAAATCTCATCATTACTTGCAGAGTTGTGAAGTGATGAGCCCATCGCCAGTAAGTAGAGTAAAACGTCAATCGTCTCTGTGCTCTCGACTTACGGCCAATGTTAATAATCAATCCTAATCCAAAACTTGCTGTCCAAGATTGATATTTTGATCTATTTTTATGTTATCGCTTGCCAATAACATATCTGTGGACAGGATATATATGGCAATTAGGTATAGGATAGGCCGGCGGATACGCAGCTATCTAGATTGCTTGAAATCCATCTTTAGAGAAATATTATTAACATTGGCCGTTAGTTGATCGAGGTTGCTGATTAGATAGCGGAGTCGAGAAACTCAAAAAAAATTTTTTTTTCATTTTCGAATAAAATTTACGTTGGTGTTATTGTTCCCTAATACTATTTTGTTAAATGGATGACTTTCCAGTGCAGTCAGTCAGATTCTGCTGCAGCGTTGTATATTGTTGTTGCAGCGTCTTATAGGTACTTAAAAATTAGAAATGAGCATTTGACGTGTATTCGATGGCTATTTGACAAATAAAACCGTAAAAGAACAAATCAAAAACGCATTAAAAATAATTCTACAAATGTGTGCGGCCTTATTTACCCTATCACTATCTCAATAGGGATGTGGTCGTTATGTCCCAACGCTATAAATGTTATATACTACTATACTAGAACACAATAATTTTAATAAAATATTGCAGCACTCAGAAACAAACTAAAATGAGAAAAATTATAAAAGTGTAGATAAATTTCTGTAAATATTCACACGAATTATCGGCTCTGTTACTCAACACCTAATATAATATCTGTGAATATTATATATTTTATAAGAATATCAGCGAACAAACATATAATCTTCTTTTCATGAAAATTAAAATGCATTAGAAACATTGTTATGTGCATTTATTTCTAGTTTATTTTAAACATATAATCAAAATTTTTTAATACTGAAATAGCAAGAAATCAAGGCTGCCAATATAATAAAGGGTTTCTAGAAATATCCCGACATGAAAGATAATATTCTGACAATCACGAATTAGCTGACCTTGACAATGAGTAAAAACCACGAATGTTTAACCTCGATCAAAGAATAAGTCAAGAAAGAAAATTAGCAAAAAGTGTCGTAAAAACTTATCCGTAAATAGACTATCTATAGATAGATGTAAACACCGTTAGTAACTGCTGGACGTAGGTAAACAATGTTTAGGAGAAATCTTAAAAAACAATAGTTAGAAGAAATTTTGTTTTCGTTTACTTAAGTAGTGTATTCTTGTAACTGTTTTTTTTTTGTAATAATATGTTCACTGCACGCAGAGCACCATATAACGTAGTCTGTTTCGCATTATGTTTGTACAACGAAAACTAAGCTCAGGGGGGTTACCATAAGCTCTTACTGTACTCTAACAGTACTATTTCAACAATACTAATTGTCAGTCGAGAAAGACAACCTTATGTCGTATATCATAAAGTTGCTTATAAAGGCAGACATTTAGCAAGATGGAAATAATACTGCTTTAAGCGTTCATGGTAGGGCCCCTGGTTGTAAGATAAAACTGTGGCCCTGACCCTGCAAATGTGCGATCAGTAGGTACACGTTACACGTTGGTGTCATGCAGCTGGAGTGTGAGGCCGAATGTGCAAGTCTACCGGCTACTCCACACGACACACGGACCAGTACGATAAAATGTAAATGTATTACTATATTTCACTAATGGCTAACCTAGATCCAGAAAAAGGAGGAGTTTATATTATGTAAAATGCCTGTATGTTATGTATGTAGGTGTGTTGCGAAATCCGGGAAAGAGTGGGATTGAAAGAAAGTATTGATCTTAAAATGAGAGAGATTATGCCCCGCTAGTTTGATCAAGAACGGATGGTGAACGATTGACACAGAAGATATAAAGTACGAATGTGGATGGCTGTAGGTATCCGGGGAGACCAAATTGGCATTCCAAGTTCATTCACATCGCTCTGATATTATCCGAGGGTGGTGTCAAGTCTTCGAAATCGGCGTGTTTGTGTAAATAGGCTAATGAATATGGAGGAAACCAGACAGGTCTGCCGAAATCGTGCAATTTGGCACTCGATACTCTCAGCCTACCCTGTCAAGAACTTGGCGTTACGATATGTATGTGGGTATCTGTATGTGAAATAACTTAATAACTCTGGCCTGGCTCCAGGACCACTACTGAGGATAAAATACAGTATCATTCTTGATAACTGTTGCCACCATAATGTCAGTGCTCGCCTTCTCAACGCACCATTAACATGTATATTGTCTAGTAAAGTATTAGGCAAACGTTCTGCTCGTTTCCCTTCCACCAAAAGTATGTCCTCACCCGTGCGAGAGATAACGCGACCCATCTAACCCCTGAAGGTCAGATCTAGGAGCCATACACCAGTTAAATCCGCCCTTATCTTTGCTGTGCACATAGTCATTGAGTCGGTGTGTGGACATACAACCAAAGGTCAGGAAATAAGTGGGTGTGATTGTGAAGTGGGAGTGATGTTTATTTACAGACGTTCCGAGATTTTTATCCAAACTTGACCCAATACATAAGTGTAAAAGTAAAAATGTTGCTCGTTGGAGCTAGCCTAAATCTATGGGTGTGACATCACCCGATGGAATAATTTCGCTAGTTCGTTAGTTATCGTGTTAACTATTAGCTAAAGATTTAATTATTTTGTCTTGTGAAAAAAAAAGAAAGTTATGTAACATTAGAAAAACATAAAAATATTCAAAATTAAGGCAAGACAGCGTGTCGGGTCGCTAGTCTTCTACACTATTACCTATATTATCTACACTATTAATATATTAGAAAAATAGGATAAACAGTACTTTACTTTTATCTATTTAAACCGTTACTGGCTCATATTTTCTAAAGAAAGGAAAGACTTCTGCTCAGACAGGATTTAAACCTACAGCCTTTCTTCTCTTGGTGACTAATGCTCCAACAGTTTGATCTACCGAGGATTCAAATCATGTATTGTAAAAGTTTTGTATTCCTGTCGTATCAATTCTGCCACCAGTTATGTCCCATAGCTAAATAGTTCTATGTAATACCTTATTAATAAGTTGTCATTGCAGACGATTTTCACATTTTTAACTTAAACCTTGATATCTAAAACGGTTGCAGTTTTCGGCAACATAGGACCAAAATTTGGGGTTAAAATCCTGTCTGAGACGTTTTTTTTCTGTTTGAAAAATTGTAAAATATGTCGTAAGCACGGAAAAAGTATTAAAATTGACGTATTTGTCTATACTTTTACTGTTGGGCGGTGCAAAGTTTACCGGTTCGGCTGGTAAATGCTAAAAACAGGAAATGTTTAATTTTTTGTCAAAAATGAATCCCCATACCTCTTGGTCTGCGTGTCAAGTCGAAACGGATGAACCAATTTTGATGATTATATCCATATCCATAGACAAGTGCAACAAATTGAATCTAACCCCAAAGTAAGCATATTATATGTTTGTGTTATGGGTGTTAGTCAACGATACTTATACATAGAATATACTTAAATAGATACCAGAATAAATTTAATAAACACCCAGACCCGGAAATGCAAATATTTCAATGTTCATCACATAAATGCCTGCCCCCGTCGGGAATCGAACCCGAGCCTCGCGGATGGTTAACGTACGCTGGTAGGCGTGTACGCTAGCCACTCGACCAACGAGGCGGTTATTGTTGTGCTTATTATCGTCTGGAGATGGAACATTTATGGATTGATGGAAAACAATTGAGTATTCATAGTATTCATAGGGACAAGAAAACGTCTGTCCGCTCAGCAAATGTCTACTATAACTATGTCGCAAATTATGTAGGAGATAAAATTCTTAACAATTCCCGATTCCAGTTTATAATAAACATATTGTAAGTTATATGATTTTGGTACAAAAAATTAGTGAGTGGGCGCATGGATATAAGACGGTACGACAGCCGAGTCTCACCCATTATTTGTGTAGGTATTTATCAGTATCGACGCGATAAGTACAAATGGTCCATGTGAATATTTTTTTCTATTCTGATTCTATCAAGGAAGGCCATGGGCCTAACCTTCCTCGACTATAACAAGAATGAAACTGTTACAGTAATTTCTACATATTTTTTATGAAATTTCTTAATAACAGTATCTTACTGACACCTAATTTATATATATTTTTTATGGTATTAAAAGGCAAACAAGCAGGCGGATTTCCTGATGGTAAGACGCCACGCCGCCTTTAAACACCAAGGGTGGTAATGGTTCGTTGCCAACCTGAGGACGGGATGTTAGACCTCGAGTAAAAGTAAGTTTACTGGCTTCCTTACCATCCATACTAGAACACGTCAACGGCAAGCACTGACTTTATGGCGGCAGGAATAGGTAAGGCGGTGGTTCCAATCCAGATGAGTTGCTGCGAAACTCTATCACCTAGTAGGATGTCACGGTGCTAGTGACGGTAGGTAGGCCTAGGCTCACATTTTACGACTACCTGGCAGGAATTCAGATGGTCTATTCTGCAAAAGAGCCGGGACCAAAACCGGGGAAATACATAATGTATGAATAATATGTAATATGAAATGGAACATCACGATGTCATTCATGGCAGAAATCTTATTTATTTTTCTATTTTTTAAAGTTCACAGCTCCAAGGGACAACCCTTGGCGCAGTGAACTCTATAAAACCTTTTTCGGTTGTCTTGAATCAACCGTTTCATTAAAAAAAAATAACGAGAAGAGATACATTTGTCTAATTCAAAGACTGCTCATAAAAACACACTAAAATTCCCCAGGTATTGCATTCGATTCTAGTACTAAGTATGAGACTCTGAAATATCTAGCATCCCTCCCTCGATATAATTCCGTACCTTTCTCCTTTAAAGAGTTTTCTGAGGATGATGTGAAAAAAAACGTTCTATCCATATCTTCTAATGCTGTCGGTTGTGATGAAATCGGTCGGAATATGATTACTCCTATCCTCGATATTATTTGTCCAATTCTTACTCATATTCTGAACCAATCAATCACTACTGCGGCTGTTCCTACATCCTGGAAGAACGCTAAAATTATCCCGCTTCCTAAGAAATCGAATCCTGTCGCTCCGTCTGATTATCGACCAATCTCTATTCTCCCATTCCTGTCTAAGGTTTTGGAAAGATTAGTTCATCATCAATTTTCTTCCTTCCTTAACTCCCAAAATCTATTAAATGATCTTCAGTAAGGTTTCCGTCCAGGGCACAGTACGACTACTGCGCTAGTAAAGATTACGGATGACATTCGTTTCGCGATGGACAACAAGATGTTAACAGTGTTAACTTTGCTTGACTTT
>NJDD01002951.1:186255-205099 GCA_002245505.1 Calephelis nemesis
TAAGGCCGCCTTTGTGTATCTTATAATTTAAGTTTTATTTGATGTATTTGTAATTTATCTGTATTTGGTGCACAATAAAGAGTTATTGTATTGTATTGTATTGTATAAAATTACTATTAAATTATTATTGTAACAATAATTAAAAATCTCCAAATTATGATAATGTATTACCTTCTAGAAGAGTTTACAAATCGTCTGCTATGCCTAAATTGAAAAAAAAGAATCTTTTCGACTGTTAAATCTTTTAAAATTTTGCGATCTACTTACGATGCGCTTAGATGCCAATGCTTTGATGTTTTATACTCACGTTAAAAAAAAAAGAAGTTCCAAGAGAACATAACCTGAAATGTAAATGTAGTTCAAAAAAAGTGTCTGCGAAATTGGAGAACAGACACGTATGGGCCGAACAACAGCCACCGAGCTGGTAGCCCAAGAGCTCAGAACTTTTGGGATTTGGCTGTTCCTCCGTAGCAAGAGCAGCCTATGTAGTAAACGACTAAGAAATAACACAATAAAGTACCAGTACAGGGTAATTTTAAAGACGAAGGACCTGTTGAAGGGAAATAATCAGTACCTATTCAATTCAAATTTCAAAAATTTTTAAATGTATTACTATAATTTTTAACTTAATTATCCCATAAAATACTGTGATCATATTCATGTCCAGCAGTCAAAGTGTATTTACAACAAAACAGCAAATTTTTTTGGTAAACAGCAGACCTAGTCAGTGGACCGTAGTAACAACACACAGCTTATCCATCTTCATGCTTAAATCCTCTTACATTTTGTCTTCATTTGTCACATCTTTATTTCTCACACATTGTCCAAGTTTTAAAAATTGCACCAGTGCTCATACAATGACTGAAGATAAAGTAGGTGGAAAATTAGCACCAAATAAAAATTTTAGTCAGCCTATGTTTTGACTGGATACAGGTGTAGTTTTAGCTGGGTTTGGTACTCATAGTTCAAGTTGAAGTTTACAAGATGATTAGAAAATTAAAAAATAACTTAACGAAATGTAAACATTACCTCTCTATCAGATGATCAACATTTCATTACGACAGGATATTGTCTGTCAGATCAGCTAACTTTTTTTTTATTTTTTTATTTTAGGTAGCTTAAAATTAATTTATATTTCAATGTGGTGCCTAATTAATATAATGTTATGTAAAATATATGACGCAAGCACTTAATGTGTGTTTTGTTTTTGATTTTCTGTTTACATTGTCACGACAAATTTTCTTTATAAATGATGTATTTAGGTGCTACTCAGTAGAAAAAAAGCCATTTATGACTAAAAACAATCACACTTATCCTATTTATCTTCTGTATTAGAATATCTAATAAGAATTACTATCATCCATCTCTCCTTATTGACTTCTTTGTGAAATAAATCCAACCCGACATGAAAACAACGAAGCAATCGTAGATGATTAAGGATACGCTAAGCCGAGCAACAACCTATTTTTCTTAACAGCATATCTCACAATATCTGCTGACGTACGATGTGCGGCGTTCCGGTGAGTGCACACGGTCCATTACTCGGCATCTTCGTACTGATAAATTACACTCTACTGGCTCTAACTTATTGTATTATGCCTTACAAATTGACAGTAGCATATTTCATATAAATACAACATCACATCACATATACAGAAACATGTTATGGAACTTTTATATCTTATGAATTTAGAAATATAATTTACTAAAAGTTAATTACTGTAACAAAACACAGCTTAAAAATAACTTGTTACTTCATATATTAAAAAAAAAATTGACAGATAATATCTCTATAACACTTACATTTTGTAACAAAACGGCCTACTTACAATCTGAACATATTTAATAAACAACGTCATAGTCACAAATTGTTTATCCCTTATCTACTGAACTATGTGTGTAACAGAGCCTACAAAATATAAAAACAGCGCTGCAATCATCACAAGTCGAGCAATATGCTGTTTTTCTTAACAGCATATCTCACATTGTCAGCTGCTGACGTACGATGTGCGGTGTTCCTGAGAGTGCACGCGGTCTATAGCTCGGTGTATTCGTAGTTTGTTCTGATAAATTACATCCTTTTGTTTAGGTAAAGTCCGGTAAGGCTGTACAAACCGAGGGGTTTTGAACACATAAGTTATTCGAAAACATCATCTGTTATAAATTATTTTTTGATGTATTTCAGTAATATATAATTCGATTTAAAAGGCAGGGAAGTTGAATAATTGTTAGAAATTTGACATCCAAAGTTGTGGTTAAGTAACGCCTTGAAAACCACGTAACATCTTATACCTTTAAATAAGCAATTCTTGTATATATATAAAATATATAATTGGAATCTAGGAATCGGCTCCAGCGATTTTCATGAAGTTTAGTATGTAGGAGATTTCAGGGGCGATAAATCGATCTAGCTAGGAATCGTTTTTAGAAAATGTCATTTTATTCGTCTTTAAACTGAAAAATATGACTCTTCCTCACATATATTGGCGAATAATAATACTATTTTATGTGAGCAATGAATTTGTTCCAGCAGATGGCGTTGTTAAGTGACACGAAGTTAAAGAGTGTTTGCTAAAGAAATACCGAACAAAGCTAGGCCTTCCAGGTACTGAGTACGTAATAAGAATGAACCGGCTACTTAATACTGATATGTTATCGTTGCCACAAAATGAGCAAAATTATTGACGTACAGAAGACGCATTGTCGAAAAAATCTCAAATAAATTTGATTCATAGGCCAGGACTTACATTGAACTTAGTAAGTGGACCCGATTTACTTAAAAACTATAATATAATATAGGTGATATCAGACAAAATTGAAACTTAAGATGTTAGTTTAGAAGCTCATACAGCCCTGAGCGTAGCTAAAATATCAACACGGTACAATTTTAGATAATATGTTTCTTAACTAGTACTTTTGACGTTAGACTCTTCAAGAGGTACGCTGCTTGAATGAACGTAAACTTAGGATTGAAACCATTGCCGTTCCCTGTGAAAATTAACATATATTAAGTTACTGACGCATTGCCGAATCTTAAAGAAGATATTTCCACACTTCTACAATCAACCTACATTAATACAGACTAATGGTATTATAATACACAGGACAACGATTAAATCTCTGGTGTCCGTAGGCCATTGTTATCTCTTATCTTTAGGAGAGCTATCTGATTTTTGCTGGCTCTTAAAAGAAAAAAATACTCAAAGTCTAGAATGATCACACCAGCATAGTGACTTTGCCTAGAAGGGTTCTATTAATATAGAATCAAATAAAGACAATTAAATCACTGGCGTCGGTTTATCGATCAAATATAACTGTATCAAGTAACATTATTTATTATGGACACGTAAACTGGTTATTTCTTAAAACGGGCGTTCGTCATATACGTGGAATCCGTTTTCAACTGAGTCCAAAAAGGAGGAAGTTCTCAACTCAACTTCGTTTTTTTAGTATTTTTTTGTGTAAGCTACGCAATTACTAGACCAATAACAAACGGATGTTGATGGTATGTGAAAACGTCAGTTGTTGATAAAACTTGTGTTGGACCATTTAGGAATTATTAGCTATCTTTCGAAAAGTAAACTATAAATTGCAATGTTCTGATGTGACAATAATGGAATCCGTTTATACAATTTTACTGCGCTTCAAATATTTGACCTAATTAAATATTCTTTGAACAAATTATTCAAACTGATCTAACCCAAAAGTCAAAATTTATAATATGCTTATATTATGAGTATTAGACAACGATAATAATTCATAGAAATACTTAAATAGATACTTGAAAGAATTTAATAAGAACCCGGACTTAGAAAATACTGACAGAGACAGAGATCTAAATGCTCATCAGGCAAATGTCTGTCCCCGTTGGGAATTGAACTCGAGCCTCGCGTTGGTGGTAGTGGTATATGTTAAGCCGTCGACCAACGAGGTAGTTGAACGAATGAGGTTGTCGAAGCTAAAGTTAGGAGTATGAATAATCTCATAATATTCATACAAAAGACTCAATGAAACAAAGGACTTAGCGTTCTAGTCCGTTTAGCAATTCGATTTATAAATAAAACCATTTTCTACGGAAGTCTAATTTGCTGAAATCGCTTGATTCGATTTCTCTGGGTTCGGTTGAAACGAGTTCTCATAGGACAGGTGCTTAATGTTCATATTGTATGAGATTAAATTAGAAGAGGACCTTTGATGTAGGGATGATTTTATGGGTTCCGTAGCCAAAGGTTACTGTGTCGTACTAGACGGAACCCTTATAGATTCATTATGTCTGTCTGTCTGTCCGTCTGTATGTCACAGCCACTTTTCTCCGAAACTAAACTCGTGAGCAAAAAAATCGACTCAGGTGACACACCTGCAATCAAAAGTCACCGACAAAAAAACTAAGCGACAAAATATATTTTTCTTAGTAAAATATTGAAGCTACTATTGTTAGTTTTGTAATGATGTAAATATTGTGGTATTTATTGCTCAGATAAGCCAACAATATGCTCTTATCAATAACAACCCTTTTTACGCACGCTTACAATAGTGCTAATTAAGGGTTCCTGGCCCATATAAAAGGTCATTTACCTGACCCACCCTTATCAGTTAGCCGTCAAACGTCAACCGATACACATCTCCGTTATCTACGAACAAGAATTCCACCTGAAAATGGACACAACAAGTGATGAAGCTGCTCAAGCGGTCACCCTACTGCAACAAGGCCAGAGTCAGCGTGATGTGGCACGTACGCTGAACATGAGCCAGTCTGCTGTTTCCAGAGTGTATCGTCGTTACCAGGAGACCGGTAACTTTAACCGAAGACCCGGTTCCGGAAGGAAACGGTGCACATCGGACAGAGATGACCGATTCATTGTGAGCACATCGCTGAGAAATCGAGCCCTCACTGGCGTTCAAGTCCAACAAGAGCTCCGAGAAACGCGAGGAGTGGCTGTGAGTGGTTGGACAGTCAGAAGACGACTTAAGGCAGCTAGCCTTGAACCAAAAAGGCCAGCTACTGGCCCCAAATTGACCCCAGCCCATCGAGCAGCCCGCTTACGATTTGCTAGAGAACACATTGATTGGACTGACGCACAGTGGAGCTCCGTCCTCTTCTCAGATGAAAGCAGAGTGTGTTTGCATGGTAGCGACAGAAGAGGACGTGTCTACAGAAGACCTGGAGAAAGATTTGCGCAGTGCTGCTTTAAGGAAAATGTGGCTTTTGGAGGAGGTTCCTGGATGGTGTGGGCGGGCATTTCAATGGAGGCAAAAACAGAGTTGGTTTTTGTTGAAACTGGCGGTCGATCGGGGGGATTGACGGCAAACCGATACATAGAAGAAATTCTAGTGCATCACGTCGTTCCCTACGCCGGTTTTATCGGCGAAAACTTCGTTTTCATGCACGACTTGCTGTGTTTCTGCAATGTGTCAGTTATATTCGTCTTTTAAATATTATCTACGTCCAGCATTATCTTAAGGAGTGCACGTTATACACAAGTCTTTTTTGGGAGTAAAAATGATAGTGCCAAATATTTTTAAGAGACAAAAAGAACATGGTTCTTTATTAGTGGTAAGTTGCTATACAATTCGTTTATTTTGCCGTTTGTAAGCAAGTTGTTTATAAGTTTGTTTTGGTATTGTTTATTTTTGGTATTGTTGGTTACTTTTCTGCATTGGCGAGATTCGAGCTGAGGAAAAGAGATCTTCTACCTTCTGCTCCATTTCTGAACTGGTTTTGTTCATTAGAGTAGGAGGAATCGGCGCATGAGTACCGAAAACTATTCGATCTCAATTTTTTTATGCGATCCTCTTCAAATTGCCCCCCTTATGATATAAATGCATGTTGCCAGGGCGCAACCCGGTGCCATATTGTTTAAACCGAAATTGTTTAAGCAATTACAAGGAATTGTTATTTTTCAACCGGACAATTTTTTTTATATTCTTCATTGAAATACCAATAAAAAAGGTCCTATGACTTTTAACAATAAAGTTGATATTTTTAAAGATATGAATTTTTAAAGGTTCGAAAAATCTCAAATTTGGGTACTTTCGACCCATCATAGTAATTTTTTACGTATTTTTTTATCATAGTAATATTTTAGAAATTTTTTACTACGATTATAACAAAAAAGTAATATAAACTGATAAAAAAGTAATTTTAATTACATGTTTCGATTTATGCTTGAATAAAAAAAAGTATAATATGCCTAAATAACTTTTGAAAAATTGATTTCAGAAAAAAAATATTAAAAACAAATTATAGACAATTTAATTATTAACAACATTACTCTCTTTAACAATCTTGATAAAGTTGATAGTTTTTAAGATAAATGATACGCAACGCATGAGTAAGAGAGACAGCGATACTTAAAGTTAAGCGACGCATACTTGTGATCGCGCGGAATTAACAATTAAAGAAAAGATATAAACAATGATTTTTTTTAAATCTCTTTTAACAATATTATTAACAATTGTATAGAAAATTAAAAAAAATATTACTTAGACATTATGTTTTTTTTTTTAAATATATTTTTCATGGGTCGAAAGTACCCAAATTTGAGATTTTTCGAACCTTTAAAAATTAATATCTTTAAAAATATTAACTTTATCGTTAAAAGTCATAGGACCTTTTTTATTGGTATTTCAATGAAGAATATAAAAAAAAATTGTCCGGTTGAAAAATAACAATTTTTAGCAATTGTTTAAACAATTTCGGTTTAAACCATATGGCACCGGGTTGCGCCCTGGCAACATGCATTTATATCATAAGGGGGGCAATTTGAAGAGGATCGCATAAAAAAATTGAGGTCGAATAGTTTTCGGTACTCATGCACCGATTCCTCCTACTCTACATTGGATCTCGAGAACCACATCCATGTTTTCCTGTGTAGACCCAAGTAATCCATCTATTTAAAAGCTTTATTTGCTGGTCCATTTCCAATCCATGAAAAAATCTTTGCAGACTCGTATTTTGTTGTCGTTTTTTTCAAAATAATATTCATATGCAACAATTCTGTGTTTTTGATGGGAATGTCAACTTTTTCTAAAGGCTTAGCGAATACTTTTAAAATTAAAGTTTTTTTGAAGTATGTTAACCAACACTAGCGCAACAAACGAAAATCACCACGTACAGTGCACGTTGTTTTAGCTGAAATAAAATCACTAACTCGAAAGCGATAACTACCTAAATGTAACGGTACACTTCAAAGTTGTAGAAATAGTCACTAACAGATCTTAATTATTATTCACAATAAACCTCACTATTCGTTTTTATTACGGAAGAAGTAATCAAGTTGATATGATGATTTTTTGGTTCGGTAATACCAATACCATTTCACTATAATGAGTGAACACTTACTAATTCGAGTTAGTTATTTTTCGCTTACGGAGATTTATCTAACTGTTGAATTTTAAACCTAATTAAATCATTTTAGTGATTTTATTTTACCTAAAAGGTTACGGATGCATTAAAACTTGAATAGAAAAATTCATTAAGTAGTTTTAGTTTCGTGCTTTATAACATTTTTATAAATGAAAAATAACTAAGTTATTTTTCTAGTTTGGTCTATGGAGACAAAGGACAGAATTACTCATTTTTTACATTTTGTAAATCAGAAAGAAAGCACCTATAAAATTACCAGTCATACCAATATTTAAAGAAAAAAAATGTAGTTTTAGAGAAATTGATAACTCATTTTGACCATTTTTCGACTAAGTGATTTTTCGCTCTACGGGGACGATTTGTTCCATAATGTTACTAGTAACCTTCTCCGTTATGGTTATAGTTTGCCTGTCCATTTGTTCTTGGATTTTTTCCAGTAAAATTTGCGTCTGGTTATCCATTTCTTGTTTAAAAATTCTAAAACGGTTTTAAATTTGCCGCGCAAATTTTTGGTATTAGTAGATAATTTAAATTCCTTATATTGCAACACTCTCTCTGTCAAATTTGATCTGTGTGTTTAGCACGATTGGCGATCAGTATTGTCTATGGTTTGCACTCCTTAATAGTTTGAGGTTATGTTTTAATATTTTCGCATAAACTTTTTCACTTCTATCACCAATATACACTCGTTATTTTCTTCTTAAGTGCACTTCCACAGCGAACTGTTTATAAATCAACTATTGTAGTGATGTTTGCGCGGCTTAAACACAGTTTTAAAGTGATTTTTTTTCGGGAGTTAGGTATTTATGGAACGTCAGTATTTTACAATGCCGGTACCGGAAAAAAATGTTTGTGTATTATATTAAGTATTTATTTTTATAGTTAACTCACTTCTTAATATTTACTTACAAATATTCAAGTCTCTACCTGTTTATTAAGATCGAGTGAAAATTGCTTAAAAACTATGTTTGTTGTATGGAACCCCCTTTTAATATTTAATTTACTGTTATTGAATTATTTATTTTGAAACGTAATATATGTGTAAAAATTCTGCAAAAGTTTGAAGCTATCTGTTACTGTTATGATGAGCGAAAAATACGAAAAAAGCACGTTTATTCTATGGGGTCTTTATATTTTTTTAATTTTAGGCTACTCTGCAAATGAGCCTGGATCAAAACTGGGAAAAGCGTGGTATTTGGGTGTGTAACCCAACTCGTCACAACATCGTCATAGCTATTCTCTGGCACTGTGATGTATGGGAACTTAGGTTCAGATTTCTTGTTCTTTACTTTTCCTCTTTGAATTGTTTTCTCCGCCGTTAAGAGAGTCTTTGATCACAAGTGACTATTTCAGGTCAATATCTAGCCAACTTCCTAAGGACAGTCTATTTTACCTATCACAGAGAATACGTCTCTGAATCAATTATAGCATCGACCTTTAAAAATATTAGTTTCCGCGCCCTCTCGTAGTAGTAAAAGATGTCTATAAAAGCTAAAATGCTCTTTATAAGGCAACTTGCTTAATTTCGAGAAATAAAATAAACATTCACATTATGCGACCGCCCAGAGTAGGAAGACTGGGACTCTGGGACGGGTTTAACTGCAGACGCTATAAAATTGATCATTAAAGGCGTTGAAATTCGTCTTGGGAGAATGCTGTTTATCAAAAGTGTCTGTCCGTGTTTCCATTTCTTAATACATAAGTTTATATGGAGAATTCTGTTTTAGTCTCGAGCTCCTTATTGAATAAGAAATCAACCAAACAAAGTAATTTTAAATTAAAAAAAAAAAACGAAATATAACGTTTTAATATAAAATGTTACTCCAAGCTCGCCACTTTTAATGAAGTAAAAGTTAAAAAACACTACTTTAAAACAAAAGATTAAATTAATTTGAAAGAATTAAATTGGAAGACCTAAACAACAAATAAATATCCGAACTCGATTATTTCCATACCATTCATACTAATATAATTATTGTGAAGGCCTGTTAGTCTGTAGCGCTTTCAAACCACTCGTGCTGGACCGATTTGTACTAGCTTCATAATCAAGGTAACCTAAAATCCTAAATTGTCAGAAATCTGCTGTAGAGTTACAATAATTCCATTAACATGGAAATAAATATCGAAGCGAAGAAACGTGACTTTCAAATATATTTTCCTTAAGCTAAAACACAAGAAACCACAAACCTTTTCCCCGTCATTTACGCTACGAAATAAAACTAAAAGCCAAGTCTTACAAGACTTTTTACCTTATCTCGTCCTCATTTATGCGGGAAAATAAAAATTGTGTAATAAGACGACGTTACGGCTTCCTACGCGAACTTCCGCCATTTTAGTTTAAGGCATGATGTACATTAAGATATGTCTTAACTACTGCTACTACATTTGTGTTAAAATATTATTTAACATTATTAAAAATAAAAGCCTAAAGCTTACTTCATACGTTGCGTGTTATTTCAGACGGACACGGAACAGTTTCGCACCAGTTAGGTACATCGTGTAAACAGTCTCGTCCGATTAAGCACAAAAAAATACAGTTTGGTAGATATTACAGTACTTAGATATTTCCAAAGAGTATAGGATTCGCAATGGATAATACGCCGCAATATACCTACAATTACATTCTCACAAGACAACGTAATAGCAGATACGTATAATATCAACTGACATTGTTCTATTTGTTCCATCTTGAAAATAAGCTTTATGTGTAGACGAGCAATGTTCGATGTACAGATCCTATCCGTCACGTGGTCTTCCTTTAGCGAGTTCTTGTCAAGCCAAACGCAGGTCATTGATATGACAATAACATTTGTGCATAAATGATAGTACTTTCATACTGATAATTAAAGCAATTCGTGCAAAATTATTCCCTAACCATTCCAAAATATCTAAAATGCACAACGCTAATATTAAAGTTTTCACTTTTGCCGGCACTCCCGGAGTGCAACCCGTCTTTTTATCTGTTTATCTATTTATTCTCTGCAATTTTCCCAGTTTTTCTCTTTATATGTAATTGCTAATGACGACAAATAACACAATAAGTAAGGAATCACCAAAAATGGCTCTGTTCATGCTTGATCCAATGAGCTAAGGAAATAGGAATTAATTTTACATGTAACTGATTATTGCAACCAGCTTTGATGTGATTTACATTTTTGTGAAACTACCCTTAGTACAGTTGTAAATGTAACGATACGAGTGCAAAAGACATTATTTTTCACCGTAGCTTCTGCACATATCTGCAGCATTTATGTCCAAAATAAACCTTTGTGATATTTTCTTTGTGCACGCAAAGTGCATTTTCTAAGCCAGACTCGAATAGGAATTAGAGTGACACTTTTCAAAGCACTGATTTAAACAAATTGAATTATACTCAGAACAAAGAAAATTAGCAGCTGGAGATTTCAATGTGTAAATTTTGAATCAGTCTCTTTGTTGTTTACTTTAATAGTACAAGTTTATGGGTTTCTTTGAAACCATCCTTAATAATAATTCCATTAGATGTATTCTTTTTTGTTAAGATGAAACATTTGATCTTCTAATACATTTATACAAACATGTTTTACATAGTCTTGTTATTTACTTCGATACTTGCACGTTTCTGTATATAATAACAGGTAACTGTTAGTTATCTTCTAACTGGGGTTGAATCTCTTCACACTCGACAGTTTAAATTCAATATATAAGTTTAACTCAGGATCTTGCAAGTGGCCTTAGTGTCAGTACCTGATTAAATGAGAAAGAAGATAAAGCTTTTAAGTTCACGGAGGCCCAACATCTGTAGAATTAACCAAAAGGGTTGGGAAAAAAGAAAAGAAAGAAAGAAAATATATTTATTTGCGGAATATGCGTGTTGAAGTTGTTACAAAATTATTTAAGCTTTCCAACATATTCTACCACATTGTGGTGTGCAAATATTTAAATATTTTTAAAAGTATAAAATAACTAAACTAATATATACACAATGTTTTAATATTCATACGAACAAATAGTTTTATTCTTATTATAATTTGAGTTATAACTTACAAATAATTTTAAAATGATAATAAATTTAGCCCTGTCTACCGTAAACTACCACCGTTTCCAAACCTAGCCAGTCGGGAGAAGAAACGGCGAAATATATAATAGTATAATAGTATAATCTATCGTCCTTGTAGTACCATAGTTTCCAAAACATAGCCCGCTTTCTGAAATTATAACAAAATATTATTATTATTACAAACATTATATTATTTATGCTTGTCTGCAAGAAAATCTTTAACACTATAATATGTCTTATCTAATAACAAGTCAAATACACTCTTTTGAAATCTTTTTAATGGCAGTGATTTAAGATTATCAGGAATCTGGTTGTATATACGAATCGACATGCAATATATATTAATAAAAAAAGTTCAAATATAAAAAAGTGCAATATATATTAGTTTAGCAAATATTGAGTTTTTGGTTAGGCACATGGAGTTTCTTACTATTTCTAAAATGTGATAAACCTTGGACTTCAGCATTTGCTTGAAACAAATGATGATGTTTTTTTACAAATACACATACAGCCAGAATATATAAACAAGGTAAAGGTAATAATTTGAGAGACTTAAAAAGTGGCTTACATGAATGCAACTGATTAACATTACATAGTGCTCTTATACACTTCTTTTGAACTCTAAAGATTTTAATTAGTTCTACAGAATTTCCCCAAATAGGAATACCATATTGCAAAACGGAAGAAACATACCCATGAAAAGTACTATTCCTGGTCAAAAAAAATATTCTGTCTTTACTCTGAACTGGTTTTGTCTGTAATGTAATCTTATTGAAAAATACGAATTGGAATTTTATTTTGTTAATTAAATACTAGAAGGCAATGAGCGGAGTGCGGACAGATCTCTTTCGTCTTGGTCGAGGCCTCTGTGTAGAACATACCGCCTGCCTTCAAGCTCGGGAGCTTGTAAGTTATGAAAGGCTAACGGGGATTAAATAAGTCATTAGCACGAAGACCTGGTGACAGAGTGCTATGCAACATCTGGCCTGGGCCTTCTATCGCCTTTTCCATCCTCGCTGCCGCAATGAAAGTTTTGGACATTGTCGAGTTCCAGCGCTGGGGACAGGCCAAACACTCTAGCTATAGAAAAGCAACGCGCCTTTAACATCTAACGATACCAATCTATAGGCCACGTACGTTTTACAATCGAAAGAGCGTTTACAGCGAGTATGTTCATGCGTATCTAAATAATATAATAACGTTTGAATATGAAGATTATAACATGAGTATATTTGCTGATACGTTTATTCGTTGTGTTAGGTACACTCAGGAGAATATTCATATGAAAAAAATCAATATACGTAGTCAAGACAGGAAATCTGTGTCGACCAGCTATCAATTAATGAATCAATCAAACTTTATTCACGTGAACCATACAAGTAGTACTTGTGCACGTCGACATTTTTATCCTACCACCGGATTGGAATCGCGGCCTCATACTGACAAGCTCCGGCTAAAGAAACTCAGCGGGCTTGTCTTTTTTCAACATTAATAGTAACATTATAAACTAGATAAAAAATACACAATTACAATTTTATTTTAACTTACATAGCATAGCTAGTCTTATGCATTGAAATGAACCCAATTTGTATTGATCACCGCGTCACGCGTAAACTGATGTAACAAATTTTCTTAATCCTTTTTGGTTCATACGAAAAAAAAAAACAATGTCCATAGTTAGGACAACGTTTGTCAGCTCAATAGTACGATATATATGTTATATTATTTAGCGTTCATTTTCTAATGCCTATTTTTTGTGTACTTTTACATTTTATAATTTTGTTTTTGTAAACCTTGTATTATATAATATACGTATTTTCTATAACCGTGTATTATTGTTATTTTTCTTCTTTGTACTTCCTGAATTGAACTTATATAGAATACCATCACGAGGCTTTTGAGTATGTCCTTGTACGTGTTTGTGTATTAAAAATAAATGAATATATGACAATAAAATAAGAATGTCACAACAGCATAATACGTAGTGTCTTATGAATGAAGTAATATGGTGACACGATACTGGTGGTTACACTCCTAACAAATAACTGATGTCATTTTCAAATATTGCTCACACATACATACATACATACATACATACATACATACACACATATCTTTATGCCATGTCCCTTACGGAGAAGGCAGAAAGTATCGAGTTTCAGACCACACGATCCTGACAAATCTGTCTAGCTTCTTTCACATTCGTTACCCTTTTCATACAAACACGCCGGTTTCGGAGACTCTCGACACCACCCTCGGATAATATCCGAGTGATCTGATCGTGGAATTTCAACCTTGGTCTCCCCGGGTACCTACATCCATTCACATTCGCATTGTATATCTGCATTGTAAATATTGCTTACTGTCTCTAATGTTAAAGACCACTCTTTTGTTTCGACTTTGTTGTTTGAAATTGATTATTAGTCATGGTCATACGAAACTAAAACAACTGTCCTCCTTCTCGGTGTTGGCATCTGCAATATTTTCTCATTTTTAGGATGTTTAGTAGGAGGCGAAATTTTCGCTTTCCACTGTCACTGAATTTCACTATTTTGCCAAATATGGCATAATAAATGTCAGTTGTCATACGTGTTATTATGGGATAGTCAAAATAAAAAAAATGTAATAATAAGTATCTGGTGAAATTAAGCCAAAACATTAAATATGTGTTTTACTTGCCTTAATCTAAACAACGTACACAGTAGGTACATTACTTCTACTTCTACCTACCTTGAAGTGCATTTTCCATGAATAAAATGATAATCAGCACAGCTAGAGGTATAAGATAATTAAAATAAGTTTAATAACAAATTATGATTAGGAACATGCCTAATGGTTAATTTAATTAAATACAACATGTTTAGTATTAGCCGTCTGAAATTTTGATAGACAGCCCTATCCAACCTTCGTAGTTTAAAAGTTTAATACTAAAAAGTATCCAACGACAATTCATTTGACAACATTTTACAGCGCATGTACACCATAGAAAGTATAGTTTATAAAGCCTGAATGCTACCAAACTTACTATGACGACTTTCTGTCTTATCTGTACTTGTTTATACATGAGTCTTTATAATTTGTGTGTTTTCCATCATATTCTAAGTAAAAACCACATAACTTTTATTTTTCCGAGAAGAACTTTACCAATATATTAAACTTGTTATTTGAGGTCATCCCAAAAGGTGTCGAGGGTGCAATAATTCAGTTACTAGTCTCGGGAGAATTGTGTTCGAAGATAGTCTCTGTGTTGTAACAATAAAGATAGACTTTCGAAAATAGTGTCTGTCGTTAGCGTCACAACTTTCATTGACACATGAAAAACATTTGTTTGTTTTTGTGGTATCTTGAAACTCACTAAATATAAACTAGGTGGTAAGGTGTGCTCAGCAGTTAACCTTTTATATAATTAACCGTACCAATTCTTACCGCCTATCTTCTAATTTGTTCTAAATTGAACAGATGTCTTGTTTCTGTAATAAGTCTACATTATTATCTCTGAGAAGGTCTAGCGAATGAAACTCAGCGGGTTTTTTCATGCTAACGTTTGCTTTGAAAGTCCACCTTTAGTGTTCTCAATGTCTTAACTTTGTCACGGTTATGAGACCCGTTTATTTTAACTATTGTCAGAGGTATACGAAGCGTGGACGTTAATGACATTTTATGAACTGTCATTATAAAACTAGCAGAGACTTTTGTGGTGTTTCACGAAGCTCGCTTGCGGTGTACAAAGGTTTTAGTTCCTTTCCAGTTTCCACTTATAAGTAGTAACGCTATTCTACAGCGCTTTGTTCTATAAGCTTCAGGGATGCTTATTATCTTTCCTATTTTTCTGTTTTTACTTTTATAGCGCCACTTTTTAATTTAAAACGTCTATGAAATTTTTAGAACCAGCCTTTTCAAGTATTAATATTACGTGTTTTTTGGGTAATATGTTGTGCTATTTTTGAACTATCATCAATGATAACTGAAAAACTTTAGGAATATATTTGATATTCCACCTGTAAGAAAGTATCTTCATATCTATATTCCCAGAAAGGTAGGGAGAGGCACAACCAGGGCATTTATGTCTAGCCGAAGACACTAACATTCACATTCAAGAAGCATACCTGGCCAAGTAATGAAACAACGCTGTGCGAAGTACGATATTTAGCTATGCCTTCTATGCTTCGCGTCAACCCATCCAATTCTTAGAACTCAATTAGCTAGGAGACCGCATAGTGTTGAAATCAGCTCTTTGATTGGTCCATTTGTTATAGCGTACCTCACCCTGCTTTATATAGTGTTGTTTATGAATACGAGTGTAAGTCCCACAATGTAATCGGTGGTAGTACTATCGCCAACCGGGCACAAATCCAATCCCAAGTAATTTTTTTTTTTTAGAAAATTGGATAAAACCTCATTTTCTTTTCGTTGCCCAACCAGGGAATCGAACCCGGGACCTCATGAAGTCAAGTCGAACACCTGGACCGTTAAATCACAGGAGGCGATTAAATTTCGCCTGCAGTTACAATATTAGACACTGTTACACTTACAAGATTGTAATATTTAAATGAAGGTACACAAATTTGTATTTTTTGCTTTAGTGCATTTTTTAATTAGAGCGAAGAAAACAACTTCGCAGTTAAAATAAGGTACATATTTGTAATAAGTAATCCTACTATAACGCTGTAAAAATGCAGAAATCGTGTCCATTTTTTTTTCACATCAACAAAAATTCGCAAATAGTACTCGTTATCCAACATATAAATCTGACCTGCCATTCCTAGGATGTACTCGTATCATTATTATTGGCCGATGAACTATATATAATTATGAATTAAAATGATTTGGTGTATAAGTAGGTATACTAGAATAAATGGTTATTTTAATGATTTATTATACATACACATACACACATATCTTCACGCCAAGTCCCTTACGGGGTAGGCACAGAGTATCGAGTGCCAGACCTCACGATCCTGACAAACCTGTCTTGCTTCCTTCACATTCATTACCCTTTTCATAAAAACACGCCGGTTTCGGAGACTCTTGAGACCACCCTCGGATAAAATCCGACTGATCTGATCGTGAAATGTCAGCCTTGGTCGCCCCGGGTACCTACATCCATCCACATTCGCATTGTGTATCTGTTTTGTCAATCTTTCATCTGTCATTCTATCCACATGACCGAACCAGCGGAGCATGCCCTTTCGCATTTTAACACCACTACTTTCTTTCAGTACCCCTCTTTCTCGGATCTGACTGTTACGAATGCGGTCAGCGAGCGCAACACCACAGATTTTCCGTAGCACTCTCATTTCGACCGCATTTATCCTACTTTCATGCTCTTTCTGACATACCCAACTCTCACTTCCATACAATAACGTTGGGATAAGCACAGAATTATGCAAAGCGAGTCTAGATTTTTGACTCAAAACCTCGCTTTGGAATAGCTTACCCAACGCTCCATTCACACTATTCCCTGCACTCACTCTCCTCTCTACATCCGCGGTGTACCTTCCATCCCTGCTAAAAGCACAACCAAGATATACAATTTAATTCACTTGTTCCAGCACTACAACATCAACCAAAACTCTTACATCCGTTCTGGCTACATCTCTTTCAAACACCATTATTTTGGTTTTCATCACATTCAAATGTAAGCCCCTTTCTTTACAATCACCTTCCATAACTGTGACCAGTGTCTGCAGCTCAGATGGTGTAGAGCCCAAAAGAAACGACGATTTCTTGGATGATTTATTATGAAATAAGAAATCATTATTTCTATGACCACGAAAGTGTACTTGTTTATCTTTCTTTCGCATGAGAACGCAGCGTCGATGTAGATATGGGTAGTTTTAGGAACTAGTAAAGTAACGTAAAGTACATGATCCGAAATAAAACATGTTCCCGGGTAAACACGCAGGCGCTTAGAATAATATGTATATGCGCTGGCAACATATTTTGACAGCCTCGTTGGTCGAGTGCCTAGCGTACTCGCCTAACTGCATCGACCAACCGCGAAGTTCGGGTTCGATTCCCGACGGGGGCAGACATTTGTGTGATGAACATTTAGATATCTGCATTTCCGGGTCTGGGTGTTTATTAAATTTATTCAGGTATCTGTTCAAGTATTTATATGTATTAGTATCATTGACTAAAACCCATAGCACAAGCATGTAATTTGCTTACTTTGGGGTTAGATTCAATTGGTATGATTTGTCCAGGGATATTTATTTTATTATTTATTTATATAGTAACACATAAATAAGATGCCGTGATAGGTATTGAAATTAGAGAAACTGGAATTTAGAGTTCAATGATTAAAATCGGTATAGTACATATTTTTATTGAGTCGTAATAAAAAAATCTTAAAATTTAACATCAAGTCTACGACAAACACTGTTTACTGATCTGTACCGTGAAATGAACAGGAAATGTTCTATAATAGTCAATTGGAATTGTGTAAAAGTATTCAACTTCCATTTGCGCAATGTTTCCAAAACTATTTAGAACAATATTCACTGTACGTAACAAACCGTTTCTGGAACAACTAAGTTTCGTTCGACCTCGTGTCACGTTTGCATGTAGCGGAAACAAATGCTAGAAAATGGCTAAAGTAAAATTTAAGTATACTACGAACTAACTTAAATCAGAAAGACCGAAATCTCCAGAAAAATTGCAAAAAATATTGATTTTATTTTTGTAGTAAGTCAACGGCACTCATTTAACAAATATAAAAAACAAAAAAATATACTAAAATATAATGAATTTCCAGATCCGAAAATACTGATACTGACTTCATACAAATATATCACAGAAAGAATCACAGAAATACATGTTCCGATCGGTAATCAAATCTACACCTCTCAAATAATCATTTAATATTTAAACCAAAAGTCTTGGTCATCTAGACCAAAATATTAGCTCTTTAGCCGACCAGCAAACTTTGTTCTCTCTGCAGCAGGGACTCTTCACTCGCCACGCGAGATTTTCTGCCTACTCTGCAGCAGGGAGTTGGTGTGAAGATTTGCGTTTAACTAAGATTACCTATACGGTCGAATGTTTCTCGATATTTCGGATTTTAAGTTATTTGTTCATTTTTTAACTATTGTTTTTTTTCCTGTAATTTGTAAACTACAAATTTTATGACTAAAGAAGTTACGGAAAAAATCTGTGAAGCACAAACTACAAACCAAAAAACGAGTAAATGTATCGCGTTAAGTTTTAACTAATTAGAGCTCAATTTACATTTTTACTTTGCATTTGGGGCAACATACACATTGAGCGAGAAAAAAGTATCTTATTACCTTCTTCGCAACGTAAAATATTTAAACCTAAATAATTTCGGATAATCAGTATATTTGGCGTGAACCGCAGTCATAATACGGACAGACAGAAAGACACAGACAGACCAACATACAAACCTTCTACAAATGCTTAAAATGCTACTACTCGTT